>NDGM011199561.1:0-12146 GCA_002564305.1 Octomys mimax | reverse complement strand
GCAGAATTTCAATCCTGCTGTACCCAAGAATCTTTGCACAGAGGCAAGACGGACACCCATGCTGGCAGACTGGTGCCACCATGCACTGTTGGTCCTTTCCCACTGAGCCCACCCCCAGGGCTAAGCAAGCAGCCTTCCTTGGTGGATGACTGTTCCTGCAATTTCACCGCACAAAGTCTCTCTATTCAATTTGCTCTATTTTCACTCACAAAAAAACAGAATAAAAAATCTTCAGTCATTCCAAGCTCATCCCAGTTATGGCTCTTCCTTTGTGCTTCCATGGGCAAACTTCTCAAGGCCAGCACGATGCCCACCTGCTTCTGAGCTCATCCTCTGCAGCACTCCTCCATTACTCACTCTGCTCCAGCTAGAGAAGCTTTTCAGGCCTTGAAAACGTGGCTTTCTGCCCTTTTATAGCCCATCTGCCACCTCCTCTTGGACTTGCATTCTTTTTATGACTGCTTTCTTCAGACAGGCCTTGCTTGAAACAGCCAAAGAGACTCACTGCCTCTTATAATGCAGTATACCACAGAAACTGTTCTCTACAACTTTTAATTGCATACCTAGGTGTGTATGTTTTTAAACATTTTTTGGTAATTTCTCATTGAACTACAAGTTCCATGTTGGAAGTATAACACAGTAACACAAAACCCCAGTGCTTAGCATTATGGCAGGCTCATGGAAGGCGAGTACTGGGAGGAGCTCAGGAAACATTCCTAGACACAGGCTCAGACTCCCTTCCGTGAGTGGCGCTGTCTCAGTTCTCGTACAGGAACTTGGCAAACATTCTCAATATTCCCTTCCCTGCCCCTAACCCTAAGGGGATCAGGAGTTCAGAGAGATGAGGAGCACTACCAATCAGATTAGGAAAAGTTAGGCAGGGCCTGAGGGTCTCACGGGGGTCCCTGTTAGAATGTGGGTTTATTATTCTAAGGTGGGAAGTCATTAGAAGGTTTGACTCAGTTTGACGAGGGCTGACTTGGGTTGTAGAACTGGAATGTCTAAGAAGACAAGCATCAGTTACCTAATGAGACTTAAGTGTAAGTGAGTAAGTTCGGTGCTTCAGTCGTACGAGCCACACTTCCAGCACTCACTCCCTGCACGCGTCTAGTGGTTGCTGTGTTTCTGCACAGATTAGAATATTTCCACCACTGCAGAAAGTTCTATTGGACAGTGCTGTGCTGCAGGGTTCAACAGGGCTGTTTATGGGAAAATGTGGAGACACCAGGCAGCAAGAACAACTGGAAAGCAAGCCCAGAGCACTGGCAAAAGGTGTGGAAGAAACGTGGGGATGTAGGCTAGAATGTTCAAAGTGAAGGCTGCAAGTAGGGCATATTTCAAAGATAGAGCTTATATAGCCTGATGACAGGTTATGTGTAAGGAGGGGAGGAAGGGCCAGAGACAAAAGGTTGCTTCACTGAAGGACACACATCAACATGGGAGACACAACGCCTACGAAGCAGACGGGAAGTATGAAGGGAGATTATAAAACAAAACCATTACACACCGGCGATAGCATACATGCACGAGTTGAGAAGCAGAATAAGCGACTAAGTGCGGCTCTAAGCCCCATAATCTTAGTCACTTTGCTGTTCTTGGCACAGAACCCCTGACATCCACAACTTAAGAGGAGGAGAGGTCTACTTGGCTCAGTTTCCAGAGGGTTCAGTCCATGACAGAAGGCTAGGCGGCGAGGCCTGCTGCAGGACGTCTGTTCAGCCCATGGCGGTGAGGAGGCAGAAGGCAAAGGCACCAGAACACGCCTTCCAGATCACGTCCCCAGTGACTGTGCCCAGCAGCCCTGGACTCGCCAAGCCCATCGCCTGCTGACGAGCACAGTTCATCAGTCCCCACCCAGCAGCCCCACCTCTCAACACAAGACAAGGGAGGAAAACAGAAAGGAAAACACACAAGCAAGTAATTTCTGTTCACTGGTCCAAATGATGATCAGGACATAGTTCTATCTCTAAATTTTTAGGTATTTGTACTTTAATTATACTGCCACCAACTTAAGCAGTTAGACAAGAACTGCAATTTACAACTACACCAGGTCTTTCCCTCCTTTCTAAGCTCTGTACCAGTGTTTCACGGACTACTTCATTTTAATAACATGACTTGTATTTCTATAAGTATATGACTTTTGTTGCAAACTTTTGTTAAGCTTTGTTCCATAATTTCTTCTTATAGGTATTACTTTTCTATTTCTGACTTCTAAGTACACGTAGCTCTGTTTCTCAGTCGGAGAGCTGTACACCATTTCTGAAGGGTGATACACTTCCATATGGCCCGGGGTACCATCAGGGTCTGTTACTGCTGTTCCCCTGAACGTCGGGGCTCAGAGAAGGCTACAGCCACCGGAGGGCATGCAGTGCACTGTGCAGGACACACTAATCACCACATGCAGACACCTGAGCCCTAGAGTCCAGCGCTTGTCCTTAAGGAGAGGAAAACTTCCCTGGAGGATTCACAACACCAGAGGGGAGAGCAAGCACGCAGACAAGGAAAATACTTAGAGTGTAAGTGATTAGTATCCTGACAGAAGCTGCACAAAAGTCAGTGGAGTGAGCCGGAAACACACCGGCCTTCAGCTAGGAAAACAGTGCAAGAGGCTTGCGGGCCCTTTCAGCTGGCAAGGAAACTTGGCAGGAAAAAGAGAAACAATGGCTTCTACAGCCTTAAGTATTATTTCCACCCTCTATCTGTTGATTTTGTCCTACAAGTTCCCCTATAAAAGTACCTAGTTTTCTCAGAATTCAGCTCATTCAATTTAATCAGTATAAAAACTAACCCATGCAAAAAAAATTACTGTTCATTGTTTGGATAAATGAGAGCTTGAGATTTTAAGGAGCAAAAATTAAATGGGTTCTGTTTACTACCGATTCTATGCTAACTCAAAATCTAAGACCTAAGACACCTATAGCTAACGTCTAACACTCTACAATGTAACAGGAATACCAGTTGGCTCAGAAATCTCCTGTTGTGGTTCATTGTGTCCCTCTAAAATTCCAGTGTTGCCAGTGTGAGGGCCTTAAGGGGCAGGCTTTGTGGAGGTAATGAAGCCATCAGGATTTCTCCCTGCTAAACAGGATTACGGCCCTCATAAAAGAGGATTTATGCAGCGCTTGGCTACTTTGCTCTTCCACCTTCCACCACACAAGGACACAGCATTTCTCTTGCAGCGCAGCAGGGACCCGCTGTCACTCTGGGAGCAGAGGGCAGCCCTCATCAGCCCACAGAACCTGCCTGCCGGGAACTGGGGAAACACACCTTTCTGTATTTTTGTTGTTCTCTGGTCTTTATGAGATGAGTTCTCACTATACAGTTCAGACTGGCCTTGAACTCACTATTTAACCCACATTGGCCTCAAATTCATGTCATTCTTCCTTCCTCAGCCTCCTGTGTGCTAGGATGGTAGGCATGGCCACCACATCTGGCAGTCTTTCTTTTTTTAATAAACAACCCCCAAGTGGGCTGGGGAGATGGCTTGGTGGTCTAAGGTTCTGCCTGGCAAGCGCAAGATCCTGAGTTTGATCCCCGCACTGCATGCCATGTAGGCCTGGAACCCTGGGGGCACTGTGATGGCCAATGAAACTGGGTGTGATGGTGCACGCCTCCAATCCCTATGCTGGGGAGGCTGAGACAGGAGATCACTATGAGTCCGAAGGAAGACCGTGCAACAAGTAAATA
Source organism: Octomys mimax (assembly GCA_002564305.1). Classification (NCBI taxonomy): domain Eukaryota; kingdom Metazoa; phylum Chordata; class Mammalia; order Rodentia; family Octodontidae; genus Octomys; species Octomys mimax. The sequence continues at coordinate 8,459 of NDGM011199561.1, read as the reverse complement.
AAAATTAAAAAATAAAATAAACGTGCCAATCTCAGGTGTTTTGCCTCAGCAACATGAACAGACTGACACAGGCTGCCGTCACGACAGGCCAGACACAGACTGCTTCACTGTCAGGAGTTTTCTTCTCGTCTTTGGGCTCTGGAAGCCAAGACGTGGCGCGGCACCTGTGCAGGCACAGAGCTCGCCCGAGAGCTCCGGTCTCCTCATCAGCAAGGACATGGTCCCGTCAGACCAGGCCCCACTTGGCCACCTCCTCAATTCCCGAGGCCTTGCAAAGGCCCTCTGTAGTCCATCACCGGTCAGGACTGCCTCACGGGACAGCTGAGCCCCTGGAGCACGCAGCAGCTTCTGGTGAGGATGGACTCCCACTCCGCCAAATGCCCAAGCACGGGGGGCTCCGGCTGCGTGGCTGTGCTCAGGGTGAGCCTCCCTCCACTGTTCTGTGACCGAGGTTATGCAGCTTATGACGATGAAATGTCAGAAATGCCTACACAACATCAAGTTGTCACGACTAGGCTTAGATCTGAAACTGCAGGTTGTACGTTTGAACATTCTACAAAGACAAATCTGCCAATAATTTAAAAGTAATTGCTGCAAATTTCAAATGACCTTTAGTTTTACTTGCTGAAAAAATGTCTTTACATGTTGTCAATAGCACCTTCAGAAATTATGAAATTATATATATTTATTTTTTCATGTGATAGTGGGATACAGTTATACACTCTAGTCTTAATTATAGGAAATACAGACAACTAACTACAAGGCTTAGCTTTATTGTTTTATAAATGAACCAGTAAAGTTCATTTTACTGAAATGAGCACATGCTTTTCATAAATTAAAATAAATCTCTCATGGTAAAGTACCCATTTTCAAAATTAATTTAATTACATGTTTAAAGTTTAATTACATTTAATTAAGCATTTAAGTTTAATATGAAATAAATGAATTATCAGTTAACTAGTATGAAATGAAATACTGCCTTGATAATTAAAATCTATAAATTTTCCTATTCTGTACAAAACTTCTAGTTCTCAGAAAACACGAATTTTAGAGACCTCTGGATCCAGGTTCCCAGCTAAGCAAGGGGTACTTCCTGGCATCTGCTGGGCAGGCTGCACCTGGCCTCCGGGAGATACAGGCGTCTGGAGCACATTCTGGGCACCTGGGATTAGATAGCCTGGGAGCGAGCATTCCTTATGTTTCTGACCTTAAGCTTCCTATCAAACAAGTGAGTACCACTGTTCGGGAGGCTTGTGGGAGAGGCACATCTGCTGCAGTGAAATGCTGGGCACGGCCCCCACCTGCAGTAGGTATGTGGCCACAGGTCCCCCCTTCCTTCGCTTAGCTGTGAATGCTGGAGTGAAAACCTTGCACCTTTTGGCTAAGGAAAGTTCGAGTCCAAACACATTTCCTAGGTCAGAGAAGTTAACACCTCACCTACTGGGTGCATGTCCCCTTTCTAGGGTGCTAGGGACAGACCCGGGAGGAGTCTAGGAGAGCCAGCTCCATTTGTCCTCCACCGCCAACCGCGTAAGAAGTCACGGAGCTTGTTTGCATACATTCCCATGCCAGGATATAAGTCTGGCTCACCAGGTGGCAAAAGCTAAGAGCTACTAGGGGCCAGGAATACAGCTCGGCAGTGCAGCGCAAGCACAAATGGGGTCCTAAATCTGATTCCTGGTACTACCTCCCAAAAAAGAGTCCCAACAAAACAAAAGTTAGGCACTAGCATAGTCAGTGTAATTATTCAAGATTAACCAAAATTATCCATGTAGGTAGACTAGGTAGCATTTGCCCTTTTTCTCAGCTCCAATTTTTCACAATATTAATTTTCACTGACTTTGAGGGATTTTCTCAGGATTAACAGGAGAAGGAACACAGCATCTGAACTCAGGCTTTTCATTCTCTACCAGTGCTGCTTTCTTCATAACACAAAAGGTGAAAGTGAAAGATGCCCAGCCCTGAAGTCACCAAGCTAAGCCCACAGCCTAACAGAGCTCCATGATGCAATGCGGGAGCCTCGGATCAGTCGCTCCTGTGTTAACAGCTTCTGGAGACTGAGCACCCCTACTTCTAGAGGGTGAACATGGGGTTGCCAGGGTGCACCACGGGCAGTGGGGTGGACTGCAGTCTCCCCGCGAAGTCCTCCTGCTGCACCAACTGGGGCGCTGCCCGCAGAGCGCCTGCCCGATGCGGACCCCAAGAAGGCAGGCGAGGGCCTGGGAGCAGATGCACAGGACGGAGTGCGCTGGCTCTGCAGGGTGCGTTTCCCAAGAAGTCACAGGACAGTGAGTCCCCACGTACAACTTCCTGTGCAGTAAATCTGCATGGAATACTCACTTCACATTAAACAGAATAGTTTCACAGTGCTAAGGCTAACCAAGCCTACAGCCCTATTTCATAGCTTACTGTGATAAGAACTGAAATTAAATATTAACACTCTGTACATTATTCAATACCAAGTCCTGTAATTTTCAGTGTTCTGTTTTACTGAAATTAGTGACAGTATAAATGGATTTGGCTTGTTTTAACATTTAAAGTCTTCCCTATAAAATCCAAACTAAGTTACTTTGTGACCTAGAATTGCACAGATTGTTTTATTTACAGCATAACTAAATAGACTTAGGACAGTACATACTTACTCTTTGGCAGTGTGCTGTCCCTGCTATTACTATACTTGTTAACTATTTTCATAGTAAAAGATGCTGACTTAGAACTGTGTCACATTTTTTGGGAAATACATCCAGAGATCATAACTAGCCTCAGATCTCGAGTGTTCAAGCTGTACATTAAAGCAATAACCAGTCCAACAGCACAGAACCAGAGCAAGAAAGAGAACAACAAAAGGAGAGGCAGGGCAGGAGGCGACAGCGCACAGACTTATTACGAGTACTACATGTAATCACAATTACGTATTAGACACGTGAGGCTGCTATCAGGCTACGTATGCTTAGATGCGTATCCTTTCAGGTGTGGAAAATGCATTCTGTGGACCAGAACTTGCTTTCCTAAGGGCGACCACCGTACCAGGGCTCAGCAGTGGGAGGTGAAGACATCTTCTCTGGGAGGAAAAACCCGTGCCATTGTGCAGTCTCCAGGAGTTCCTGTGGCATCTTTTTGGATATGTCATAATAATGACCAAATCTTGATGACATTGGTCCAAGCTGTTGAAAAATCCATATTGGTTATTTAAGAAAATGAATTTTTTAACTTTTCATCATCCTACTGCCAGCAAAACAATGATATATATTTATATACCTTAATGAGGGGGCCTGCCCCTTAGCTCAGTTCAAGTGGCTGCTTCCACAAAGCAGTCAGGCTCAGGTTGCTGTGGTTCATCCCCACAACTCAAGCCAGCCAAACCTGCCCTGCAGGCATTCGGAGAAAAAAAAATTCCTTAATGCATAAATGTTTCTTTACTGCCAAATTTAAACTTAATAAGCATTAAGATTTCTTTTAACTACACTATGTATCTTAAAGAATAACTTGAGTAATAAAGAATACATAATTCTTACTAAGATTCCAGGTTTAAAGAAAAATTAAATAAGCAGTTGCTAAGAACTAAATGAAAACTAATAAAAATTAATTCACTAGCGAGAGGGCCCCCTCAAAGTAGGTACTTAAATACTCTAAACTGAGTATTATTTTAAAGCAAAATGCTCACAAAGATAAAACACATGTATGTTCACAATTTCTTACAAGCTTTCAAATTAAGCTTAGGAGTTCCAGACCAGCCTGAACTACTCAGGAAGACCCTGTCTCAACAAAACAAATTAAGCTTAGGACATAAGAGGCACTACATCACTCTAGGCAAGAGCACGTGAGAGAAGGAAGACGCATTTTAGCTGTATTTAAGACCAATCAGCCCTCGGGAGACTCACCACTTCACTGATAATTCCTGCTTTGTATTTCCAATTAGTTACTTCTCCAGCTAATTAGCTCTTTCCCAAGAAACTATAATAACTATTGAAAATGTTTTTATATAGGTTATAAAATTCTACTAATTATTTTATTGCTTTGAATGGACTCTGGTCGGAGTTTTCATTTTGTACACTGGGAAAAGAATATACACATATGTTTATCCAAACACACACACACACACACACACACACACATTTTCTACTCAAAGTTGAAATGTTAACAAGTTCTACTTGGCAATAGCTTCTAGTAAAAGCTCTGCTCTAATCTTGTATTATTTCCATTGTCCTAAATGCTAAAAAAAACAAAAACAAAAACAAAAACAAAAAAAACAAAACCCAGGCAAATTTCAAAACATTCACCACTAGATAATCTCTCCAGAAACAAAAGAGCTATATATGGTGGGTTCTCCTCCTACATCTTATCTTATTAAATGACAGTTTTAAATTTGGATAAAAACACAAATTTGCCTGATATCTCCATTTAGCACTGCAAAAATTTCTATTTGTAAATTAAATAACTATACCCACCAAATTATATAGTAAAGTGGTATAAAACATTTCTAACAGAGGCACTGTCTCAGACTTAGTCTGTGGGTTTGACATTTCCTAATAAAATAACTGTTCCTCTCTCCCTAAGATACTACTTATTTTTATTAATAAAAGAAACCTTCCAGTTGGCTTCAATCTGATTCTTCCAATGCAATATGAGGTACAGAGTTATGGTTCCCAAAACATGATTTACCCACTTACTATGAAAGTACTGACAAATAAATTATATGACAGTAAAATACATTTCATATAAGTAGGGTGCAAAGTTTGTAAATGTAGTTATTAGTCTAAAACAAGGTTTTAGCCTTAGTCCTAAACAAGGCCTGTTCTCTGGCCTATAATCTATTCCTTATCCGGATTATAGTTCAGAATGTTTTCACTGCAATCTCCGCCAGAGCTCATCTTTTTATTGTGTGAGCCCAAGCCCCTCAACGTTTTAGAAAGGCCTTGACTAACTGAACTTTGATCTGATGTCTTCATTGAGAAAAACACCAGGTTGCCCATTTCAGATGCAAATCCCCCTGAGGTCCAATAGAATTTAGTAAAGACAGCAAAAAAAGAAGAAACCAGAAGCTTCCAGGATCCTCTGTGAGAACCCCGGGGCATACTGGTGTCCTTAATCCACGCAGCAGCACGGATTATGGTGGGTGATAACCTTTCCTGATTCAAAAAGCTAAGCAGAGTGCCTACAAACTGGGTGGAGACTGGATTTGGCCCTAATGAAACACCATTAATAAAGGCCTGGGCTATGTCAGAACCCTCTCAAAGAGCCCCAATGTGGCCCATTCCCAGGCCTGGCAGGGAAGCTTGCAAAAGCCTACCTGAATCAAACAAGCATGAATAATCTGTTTTAGCAGACTGGCCATGGGGAGCAGGAAAGAAAGAGAGACTTTCTACTTCTTTTAAGTTTGAGTTAATAAATTTATTAGTGGGCGGAAGGTTCTCGAAGCCCTGTGCACTCCGAGAAAATGCTAAACTGCCAAAAAGAGAAGCATGCTTTGTAAGTTGCCGTCTCCATTAATGTTTCCAATTACAATATTAATGTGATAGAAACCTCAGATTTGGGATGAATCAAGGCAGAAAATTGATTTCATGCTGTGACAGTTTATATAAATATAACACAAATAATTCATTAAAATGTAAAAATGAAATTAGGGGCTTTTCTCATTACAATTGTTATCAAATTATTCAGAAATTAGGATTTAGCATGACAGCTTAAAAGTATTCACAAGGTAGACAACATTTTGTTAATGACTGAAGACTTTAATTTTTCAATTACAAAAGAAAACATATATTCTTATAGGAAAAACAAGTTTGGAAGTTTTCATCTATCCAACACAGATAGTATCAAGCTATCATATAACCAGATAGGGAAACAGAGAAATCTTTTGAGGCCCAGAACTGTAAAACAAACACTCAAAACATGTCCTTTAAAAAAGATAGCCAAATACTACAAACAATAATAATTATCCATAAAATACTATAATTCACTTCATAAAAATAAATGCATTAAAAACATCAAACTGTCATCAACAACCAATTTACTTAGTCTGCTAAGAACACATTACTGTAGTTTTCCATCGATTTCACACCCATAAATTACCCTTGACGCTGCCTTCCATCGAGGAGGACAATGTGATAGTACAAATGTGCTGTGCTGAAAGAAAACGAACTCCACGAGGTACAGAAAGGAAACAGAGCACTAGAGCCTACCGGCCCCGCCGCAGGGCGTGAGCAGAAGCAAAACTCCAGAGAAGAGCTACGCCACAAGTGCACAGCGCAGAGAAAACATCTCCTTACCACGGTCTCACCTCTTGCTGCTCAGAACGGCACAAAGGAAAGCAAGAGGCCAAACAGCCACTAGCCCACTTTGAGTCTCAGCTCAGTCAGCCCAACTGGAGCCAGTAATGACCGCATTAGCCTGTCGTGAGGGTCCAGTGCCATGCTGGCAATGTACATTGTGTAACTGTAAGGCAGTGTAGAGGTGAGGTGCTATTAATTATTATGATCGTGCCATGATTCGCTAGAGGATCAGAAGATCTATCAGTGTCCTTAGTAATTAATTGTCTTATGGAAAAATAACACTTGTTATTTTTCCATAAATAACACTACGTATGCAGACATCTGCCACAAGACTGTGGGCTAAACACTAAGACGGAAAGCCAAGGTGCAATGGGAATTCAGCATATGAAGGCCCAACACTGCCACGAAAACTGGAGCCACAGTAGGCCACAGGAGCTGAGTTCTACAGTACTGAGTAAGCTAAATGTCAGAATACAGTGTAGATGGCCAGCTTGTGGGGTGAGAGGGCAGAAGGGCTGTTGACGTGCTGGCAGGGAAGGGGGCAGGGCCACTGTGCAGAGTCAGAATCCTACAGGGAGGGCAGGGAGCGTTCCAGGACTGCAGACTCCTTGCCGCGGGTGAGCCACTGATTTCCACAACTATGCTACGGATGTACATGTGCACATGCTCCCCACTTTACACCCCCTCAGTGGAATCCCACTTCGTTCTCAAGGGCTGGTGGTAACTTACACCAAAGCAATCTGGGCTTGGACTACTTGATTAATCTTAAACTACAGTCATCTTAACTGCATTTCGTATCAAGTAAAAGAGCAGAAGACCCCACATTTTCTTTTGTTTGGTTTTGTTATAAACTGGAAGCAGTGGCCACTGGCATTGCTCAGTGGCTGAGCATTTGCCTAGCAGACCTGAGGCCCCGGGTCTGATCCCCAGCACCACAAACTAAACTGGACATCGCAGAGAGAGCAGAAATCTCACAGTACATGACACGGAGTGGTGACTGGGGGCTGTCGGTCTTGGTAAATCACTCTACATAATATCAGCATGGGGCCGAGGATGTAGCTCGGTAGTAGATCACCTGCTTAGCACACGCCCTGGGTCTGACCCTCAGCATGGCAAACAATAAAATAAAATAACCACGAAAGACTGGATACATTTCAGAGAACAGCAAAAATGACACAAGACTCTGTTCTCTGTAGCACTCATTCCCTAATAAAATAAACTTGTTTGACTATTAACTATAAGATCAAACAAGCTGCTCTTCTGTGTTACTTATTAATGCAACCTAACTCAATTTAACCCTCAACTTCCACTCATTCACAGAGCCAAGTGACCACAGGGCACCACTATATGCCAGTGACACAACACAGCCAAATTCTCTCTCTCTTCCTGAGCTCAGTCTAGTAGGAGCTAGATGACAAATAAGAAATCATGTGACCTGCTGCCTTTCATGGCCTCCAGTGGACTGAAGGAAAACAAATCACAGCATGAAACTACAGGAGAGAGTGGAAAGCCACTCCTGGTGCAGCGACAGATCAGCAAACACATGGAAAGATGGGAGAACGAGTGATTTGGAGGTCAGTGCAAAAAGCATACAATTTTCAAAACATACAAGCTTTAAACTTTGGAAATTGAACACTGAGAGTTATTCGCTAATATTCATCCTTAGGGAGGCTGACTCCATAAATAATCAAAGCACCAACAGGGGCACTGTATTCTCAACAACAGAATGGAATGATATAATTTACAATCCAAAATAGTAGATTATAAAGAAACAATGCAGTTTTAAGTTAACAAAGAACCTTTCCCCACACAGTAGGCAGACTTCATAGCAAGCAGTGGGAGCGAAGGCTAAAGAACTGAGGACCAGCTGAAGGGCTGGCCCTGGCACAAAAGCTGAAGAGAAGAAGCTGAGCTCTGAACGCCGCGGAATCGAAACCTTGCCGGCCTGGGGAGTGTAGTAGGGCTGCATCTCAGGCTTAGAGAAAACTGAAAAAGGGCAGGGGTGCAGCCCAGCGCCAGAGCTCGCCCAGCACCGGCAATGCCCAGGGGAGGCTCCGCAGTAGGCACTGTGGAAAGGAGGCACCCACGTAGGGGCCAGGCCTAACCGAACTCAAGCCTGCTGGCTGCCATGGCTTCCCTCATTTTGCACCTCAGCCTGCTTTTTTTTTTTTTTTTTGCATAACCGGG
>NDGM011199558.1:0-12387 GCA_002564305.1 Octomys mimax | reverse complement strand
AAAAATGGAAATTATCCTTTCATTTATAATTCTGAAAATAGCTTGATGGTATTAAGTGGGTTTATCTTAATAAAATTTATCTTGCAAATTTTTATACTAATTATTTTCCATAACAATAGCATCAAACCAGATTCTTTTTAGCTTTTACCTTTTCTTCTTAATATTATAAGGATTTGTTCATCTAATAATGGCTATAAATACATATTTAAGGATGTTTAAGGGTTATAATATCAGGTGTTCATCAAACAAATGTTTTTATCAAATGATGACTGTCCATAACCAGCTCTGACAGGATCCTTCACCCCATGTGTGTGAAGTTTCTCATCAATCCTTCAGTCTGGTCACAACTTTCTGTTCAATTGTTATCACCCAAAGAGAAGATTTCTTCACAACCATATCTAAAACTGACCTCCAAAACAAACATGTGAAATCAATACACCATATTCAAAACTCAAGGGATTTACACTATTTTAAATAGAAATTAGCATGTGATCATTTGAGATACAAAATGTGCCTACAATTCACCTGGTCAGGAAACTTGTGATAGGTTATTAAAAGTGGGGAAAAAGCAGGGTGCAAATAGGAATTGAAGAATTTTCAAACCTGAGGAGACAAAGAGAGCCATGTGAACAAATATCAATATGTCAAAAACTTTATGTTGCATTATAAATTAGCAATTTCACAAGTACTTTAGAAAGGCGAACATGGAGCTCTTTCCTCTAACTTGCATAGAAGGGATTGTGGGAAATCATGGTTATTTAATCACTGTTTCCTTGAAGGCTACACTGCCACTGACTGCTAAGTTACAATGTAGTAGAACATCAACTGTTCACTTGGTAGGCTACACGGAAGAGCCACACATCCATCGCTAGGTGATCTAACCGCTTGTTGTGCCTTAGATACCATTTCTTCTTCCCCTAGCCCAATAGAATGTCAAAAATCCCTTTCAAGTACAAACATATGTATTTTGTTCTGATGTCTTTGATCACTAACCTTAGTTAATTTTTGCATACCCAGGAGGACTCTTCTAGCAATGCCATGGGCTTTGGACTCTGTCCAACAAAGCATTACTCAGTCTTCAAACCCCAGCTGGCTATCCTTAGAACTGAGATGGAAGCACTATGTGTCCACAAGGACCTCATGAAAGCATTCCTGGGATGACATTTCCAGACCTCCCTCCACAGTTTACGTCAAATATACACTCTGGGCCTTTCACTGTAGCAGTGCAGTCTTCGTTGGCACTTGCCTGCTGCTTTCTTGCAGTGCAGAAATAAACTGTTAACTTTTCTGTATTCTTTGTCTACTGGTAAACTCATTTTACCACCTGCAGCCCTGGCACCTCAAATGCTGCTCCTTGTGTTGCAGAGATAACTATCCATGTTTATTTCATCTCTGTTTATAACAGCTTTGGTGTGCATCAACAGATGAATAGATAAAGCAAATATGGCATATATGCAAAAGGGAATTTTACTCAAAATGTATGAAGAAGAATAAAATCACTCCCCTTGCAAGAAAACAAATGGAGCTAGAACATCGTGTTTAGCAAGATAAGTCAGACACAGAAAGACAAGTATCATGTGGTTTCTCTCCTATATGGAGAAAATGAAACAAAACAGAACAAATACAAAAAGACCTGAGAATAAAAGAGGGATTATTAGAAAAGAGGAATTAGACTGAAAAGAAGGGAAGATGAAACATAGAAAGATAAAATGAGTAGTAAAGAGGGAAGAAAGAAAGCACAATATATGCATCAGAGGAAAAGGCACCGTGAAAGCCATTACTATCTACAATTGAGAGGGATTTTTTTAATAAATAAAAATAAGATTCTTTAAGGGAGAAAATAATTAAAACTAATTGTTGTGATCTTTAATGGTAAGATCTATGACAAAAAAGAAAAAAATATATACTACAGGGACAGAGATCATTTCCAAGTTAGTTAACTTTATACTGTCTCCTAAAACAAAATCTAAAGGGCCAGCCAAATAGCTCAGCAGATGACAGCACCTTCAAGCAGGCACAGAAGCCAGGGGTTTGATCCCCAGGCCTGTGGTGCTGGCCCCACCCCTGGGGCATGCTGAGATGACAATTGAGACTGAGCGTGGTGACACACATCTGTAATCCCAGTTCTTGGGAGGCTATAAACAGGCGGATCACTAGGAGTCCAATCTAGTAGTGAGACCCTGAACACCTGTAGATCCTTCCCTAAAATACAAAAAAAAAATTAGTAAAAGAAAAATCTATGTGTATGTTCAATGATAAAAAATAAAACTACAAGTGCATTTGAAATTTTAAATATTAACACAAGCTTAATGTGAGCAAAACATCACCCTATATCATCAAAATAAAATGTAAGAAAAAGCCACCTGATTTAATTATATGTGAGTGGACCATAGGCAACTATTATCACAAACAAAGTGGAAAACCAAATAACAACTTAGGAAGAATCCAGAGGAATTGGAAAAATAAATTATTCACTTGTAAATTAATAAGTTAGTAAAATATCTCAGCCTTTTAAAGGAATAAAATTAGCAACAAACATATGTGTTTCATCTATAAATATCAAAGAAGCAATGTACCAATGAAAGGTAATTTTATCTGTTATCAAAGTACCAACATTATTTAAATGAAAATATTAATGTTACTTAGTATGTGAGCCTAGAAACTCTCAACCACTCTTGGAGGGAAAGCACACCGGCATAACTATAGTCCTAAAGAGTAATTTGAGAGTAGCCTTCAGATTATTAAAAATCAGTATAATGGCAATAGGGTGTCATTGTAAAATCTTAGAACAATAGGATGCACTTATTAACATACTATGATGTGTTTATATGCAAATGATGTATCCGATATCAACCTTATTTGACTAATAAGGGCATATATGTACATAGAATATGGCCTTCATCAAATATTAAATGAAAAACAAAACTTGAAAATTTGATCCAACTTCTGTAAGAAAACAAATTAATCAAGGTCTGGTGGTGCATACCTGCAATTCCAGCCCTCTGGGAGGCTGAGGCAAGAGGATGACAAATTTGATCTAAGCCACTGTAACCTTGGAACTTAGCGAGACCCTGACTCAAAAGATGAAAGATGTCTTGGCAGTTTGTCATAAAAGTACTGGCACACAGATACCCATAGTTCATAAAATATCTTAACAACAAGGATGAAAGAAAGTTTAGCAAATTTAAACATTTATTATCAGTCAACTGTAGCTTAACTGCAGCATGTTGTTCCTTTTCAATCTTTTACATGATAATTTATATTAATAGATGGAAAAATAAGAAATGTTATTTTAAAATAGTAGCTGATTTACTATAAATATTCCCTTTGTTGCAATATAACATTATCAAAATTAATTCTGGAAAATGAAATCCTGTATATAACCTGTATGAAATAGCATATACTCATAGCATGATTATAATATCATTGGAAACACAGATTATGAATCCAGACCACCTTCATTTGAATCCCAGCTTCCTGCACCTTGGTGTCCTCATTGGAGTAATCAGAATATGAAAACCAACTAAATAACAAAATATCCCCATCTTAAGGAAAGTTTGAACAATTGAATGAACTAATATATGAGAAGTGTTGGGTGAGTGGCTAATACATAATAAATGAATTCAAAAGATTATGAACACACACACACACACAAAAACTCATGAAAGCATTGTGAGCATAAAATAGTATTTACTTATTATTCAGTTAAACTCATTTTACTTCTTTATGGAAGAACAAATAAACTGAAGAGTCCACAGGTTGGCTGCAGTCTGAGTAGTTTCAAAGACCCCGTTGTTACTAAGTTCAACTCACATTTACCCAAAGAGCTCAGATACTTAGATAAGTGACTAATTAAGAGCAATAATTAAAAACCAAAACTAATCACCTGCCCAAATTATATAGAGATTTCTTATTGATAAATTAGGAAACTTATGACATTTACTCTAATTTAATCAGACTAAATCCTGTTGATGTCATTGAGTCAGTAATTATATAAAGAGATTAAGAAAGTAACTGCTATAAATCTGTCTTCCCGTCTATCTATTCTAGATATGTAACCTCCTGGACCCAGTCCTCCCCTATCATCTCCACTGGCTTATAAAAATCTGACTGGAGGTGTGAAGAACATTTCTAATGAAACAACTTCTTTCTTAATATATTTTAAAATAGAGGAAAGGAAAGTGATCTTTGGCTTATTTAATAATTTCTATTCAGTGAAAGTTATGTATTATTTCAAATGAAAACCTATTTTTCATCGTTCTTAAAAAAATCGAACCATGTATTTATTTTATTTATCACTTTATGATCATTCATATGATTCTCAATCTGTATATAACACAAAACCTAGTTTTTGGACCACATTAAATTCACATGCTTGTACATTTTATTGGTTCAAAAACAAAATAATTATGGTAAGAGAGTGGGGAACTGCCTAACCTCATTTGAGCAATACAACAGCACTAGAACATACTCTGATAGCTCTGAACAAAACATACTTCTTTTTCCATTGTCATTTAATGAATGTCCTACAGTTTCCCTAGGTCTACATAACCAATCAACTTCCTTTGTAGTTCTTCTCAGTGACAACTGGCAATTATTACAATCTGCAATCCCCAACTGAGCGCTGATACTTTTTCACTTTTACAACTTTTTATTTTTATTGTCTACAGAGAAAACTAAGAGACATAAAAAATGCATATGAAATGATTTGTTCCCTCAAACTTGAGCCCTCTATCAAATAAAACAAATTTTCCTCCTTGCTGCATATAACAGATCTTCCTGCACTGTCCCATAGCAGTATTGGCCTTACTACCTCTTTATTTTCCTTTTCCTTTCCCATCCCTACTCCTCTTTTGGCTGGGCCATTACAGTGGCTTCCCACTCACGTCTTTGTCATGTGGGACAGGCACATGACAGAAGAAAGGACACATGGGGAACTTTGGGTTGACGTGTTAGCACCATGTCTTTTGTTTTTAAAGACAAAATAGGCCAACTAGAATCTGGCCCTCTCACTGGCTACCAGTATCACTATACAAATAAAGTCTCTTTAAGCAACTCCTGGATTTTAGAGCTGTCATGACTTTGTTCATTTTATGGATCCCTGAGTTGACAAATTATGAGTGGATAAATTTCTTTCTTCGTTTGCCATATTTTGAGTTTGGATTCTACAGTTCTCATCAGTTCCATCATAACCCTCTCCCTCCTCCTCTTTTCCATGCTCCTTTAGTCTTATACCTTAATGTTCGCTCTTACCCAATGCTAGAGGAAATACCCACCTATACCTCTCATTCCTTGCATTTCATCAGAAGCCAAATCATGCCTTTAACTTCTATCTTCAAATGATTCCTTTCTGTTAAATAATTTTACCATTGCTTGCAAGCATGGGCTTCAAGATAGATTAGACAGTATGAAAACCTTTGGTGCCACATCCTGTTCTATCAACTTCCTTGTCTCTCTACTTTCCAAGTAAGATTTTTAAATGGTTAGTAGAACCACACATACTCTAGTTCCTCAGCTCATACAAATCCTAATTATTCCACTAAAGTATCTCATGCAGCCATAAAGCTGACATAGCATCTTAAAATCAATATCCCCTTTCTGTCCTCATTTTATATGGCTTGTTTCCAGCACGTTATGGATGACTTTAAATTCCTTAGAATGTACCTTTTCTTTTGCTCCTATGTGTCTATTCTCTTGCTTTTTTCTTTCACTATTCAGTTTCAGATCATTTCAGGAGGTCACTTACGATCAGTTCTTAAAGCTGTATCATTACTTCAGGTTGCATTCTTGCCCGCATCTCACTTACCATGTCTTCATTTTCAGCTCTATGTAAATAAAACTCATCGCTACTTTCACATCATGCTCCCCTGGCAAGCATGTGTAACACATTGTTAGTGGAGATGACACCTACATCTCTAGACTATATCTGTCTCCTGAACCCTAACGTACAAAACGGATTTCTGATGTTTACTTCCTGTAGCTACTGCAAATAATTCGACTCCAATACAGGGAGAATGTCTCATCCTCTCCCCCAAGTGGGTTTTCCCCTCTCTTCCACGCCTATGTCAGCACCATTTCCTGTGACATCAGTTTAGGGTGCACTTCCCCAAAATGCTTCAATTCTCCTCATGTCTCCAGGTTTGTACTCATTGTATTTATTTTCTTTTTTTAGAAACCCGCACCCACTCCAGTGTTAAGCAGGCTCATGTGCACCAAATATGTTTTTTTAAGAAAGACACTTCAAACGAGTAACCCTATGGATATAGTTACTTAATTATTTAAATTCCTAGAAACTCTAACATTGGACTAACTCAACATTTGTTCCATATACAAGTTAATAAAAATGTTAATTTTATATACAATTTTCACTTTTGAGAATACCTTTCTCAGAGGTATTCAGAATGTACTCACTTCCATAGCAGAAGCCCATCTTAAGAGGACATGGTCCCTGCTCGGGCTATGCTTTGCTGCATAAGGAGAAGCAGCAGCTTGCTGTTCAAGTACATCATCCCTTCTGGTCCTCTAGTTTTAGGTGTCTTTCTGGCATTCTCCATAGGTAACTCTCCAGATTCCCCCTCTCTGCTCTAAGGTGATCAATAGTTACAAGTCACTGGGGGCCGAGAACTGCAGTCATAAAACATCACAATGCCATGTCAACTCCACTAAGTTCTCAGAGAAGAAAATGACTCCCTGACTTTCTCTCATGCCATTAGCTGGACTGAACGCCACTTTTTCTCTTAAAGCACAGTGCTTGTTTAGTTAATAAATAGACTCAATTAACTGATTTCTGACAACACTTAGCAGTTCTCTTTTACAGTCTGTTTCACTTCCAAGGACTGAACTACTTACACAACTTCCCAAAATACTAGAAACCTTTTTATTAAAAGTAATGTGATTACAAAAGATAAAAAGTGCATTGAAGAATGATTAGTAGTGATTGTTGGTCATTTAAAAAAATTCATTCTTCACTAATTCATGCCACAAATAGTTGTTGCTCCCTCACGATATGTCCACTACCATTAGGGTCTGGACATTCAAAGGTGGATAAGGTATGGTAGTTGCTTCTATAGTAGTTGTGTTCTGACAAAAAGCCAGATTTGTAAATTAGCACAATACAAGATATTTTATGTTTGACAAGCTGACATGAATTTATAACTTTTATTGGAAATTTGAAATGAGGTTGCTAATGAATAACCCTACGTGTTTGAAACAGCGTGTGAAAAAGCTGAGTAATCAAATGCTAAATAATGAATATCTATCTCTCTACATAGACAGGTAGAGTTAGATGTGCAAATATACACAGAGTACAGTTACCTATTATAAGGGATTTTATTAATTAAAATAATAAAATTAATTTATTTAAGAAAGAATTTAAAGCACTATACATATGTGAATTGATATTCCTGTATAAGTGACTGACAACACTAAGAAGTCATTGCAATGACATTACTTTAACAACCATACAGTTGTTCATGAATCTTAGTGATTTGGAGGTTATGAATTGGGAATTAATTAGCAAACCATAGAGTTATATTTATTACTCTCCCTTGGAAAATCCATTATCTAGGGTATAAATTGATGTCATTAAATAATAAATAAAACTCTATGTAAGATAATATGAAAATTAGTCTTAGAGTAAACAATGTCCAAATTACATTTGGCCCATTTTACATAAATTTTGTAATTTTCTAAGGATATATAATAGTGATTTATATTTATCTTTTCTTGAAAGGAACCAAGAAATACCTCTCAAAAAATAAGTGCTTATTAAACAAAGCTCATGCCACAATAACTTTATAGTAAGCTAGTAGTCCTCCAGTGGTTTTTTGATTTGGACTATTTCATAAATGCTGCATATCTGTGTGTAATAATAATTACTTTTCATATATGTGCATATATATTTTCTTAAGTAAATGAATTGGAGAGTTATTATTTTTAGGATAGTGCATCATTACATAGAATAAGTGGTACTTTCCTAATGTGTGAATTTCAGAGCTCTTTGTTCATTTAGGTTCATTTTTAATTTATTTTTTGACACAGAATATTGCTATGCACTTTGCATGGCCTTAAAAGCATTATGTAGCCCAGGATGGCCTCAAACTCATGAAATCCTCCTTTCTCAGCCTGCCAAGTGCTGGAACTACAGGTGTGTGCCACCAGTCCCAGAATTTATTTTCACATATAAGAAGGACATTTTTTTAGAGGACCTAAAATGACCATACTACCTCATGCTACCTGAGGGAGGTTTTAAGATTCTCAAAGTATAAGAAACTACAGAAGGAGATAATAAAGATAGAAGCAGTGACAGTGAAGAGTGGGAGGAGAGACTACAGGGATAGAGAAAAATCACACACAGTGCTGCAAAGTTTCCTGCAGACCTGTCCACAGCTAACACAATATTTTACCTACAGATTGCCCTAAGTTTCAGAATAAGGGTGTCACTGTCTCTATTGTTACTAGAAGATATTTTACAAAGAAAAACCAAGCCTATGCCAAATTATTGCAAAGGCCAACATTCTTAATTTTCAAAAGTAGGAAATCTGCCGCTTCATTAAAGGGTGCACTGTAATACTAGCCCGCTGGCATCCCAACAGCTGTAGTGCACACAGCGTGCTTGTCTGCCTGACCTGCAAAAATTTGCTGAGATGCAGACTGAGAATATTTCTTTGGGAACTGAATGGGGAATGCAAACTTCAAAGTACTGTATGAACTATTTCCTAATGCAAAAATGAAAGCTATCACTTTTGTTACACAATACTTCTATTTATAAACAGACATTTGGGGTTGAGGAGAATGAAGCAGAGGACCCAGAGTTTTCTGCAGCCGACCATACCGTATACCATCTGAGAGGAAAGGTAGTCAGGACTCAGGTTCCTGAAGTAACAATAACTTCACTAAAATTGGGTGTGCAGAAGTCTTTTTCTTTTTTTCTGGAATTGGCCATTTATATTTAAGTTCAAAGAAGAAAATGTTGAACATCTTTTCTACAAGTCAGCACCAGCAGCGTGTCAGTGCTCTTTTCCCCAGTGGGGAATTAATCCTTGCTGTTAACTCAACAATCAAAATGAGCAGAGTAAATAATATCTTCTTTGAAGTGTTATTATTCTTGAAAAGGCCAGTTACCTTTACTGAGACAGTTCAGATTTTCAGTTTACACTCATTATCAAAACATTTGTTGTATCTACTTTACTTTGAAATAACATGTACTCAAATTTATAAACATAGTTTTTATATTTTGATAGAAAGCCTTAGTATGAAGGTTTTTAAAGAATTATAGGGATCTTTCATGGATTTCCCTTGCATCTTTAATAACATTTTGTCTATCAAGGATATTGATTTCTCATTACAGAGAGAGAGAGAGAGAGACATAGAGACAGAGACAGAGATAGAGGCAGACAGACACAGACAGAGGCAGAGAGACAGAGAGGGACTGAGAGACAGAGAGAGACTATCCTTAGACTTGAATCTAACTTTATATATAATTAGCAATTTGTATTAATCAGTGCATGTATATTTTGTGAAATAAATGTGAACATGTGAAATGTATTTCTGATGGGATTTATAGCTAATAATATTTAATTATTCATGATGTGATGCCAATGAAGCCAAGAGATTTCTAGGTCTATGTATGTAAACAACTCACTTATCCCATTTGGGAAGCACTAAAAGTTAAACACAAAAAAATTTATGCAATAGAAACCACATTTGTTCTGAAACGTATGACTGAAATGTGGTATGAATGAGATGCTATAGCTACAATGATTACGTTCTTCAAGACTCATGTCTTCATGACGTATGTTATGTGTTCCCATTCCAGGTTAGGAATTTCCCCTTATTAGTAATGACAAACCAGTGACTTATTTGTTTTTACCAATAAATATCAAGAAGTAATTGTAATGAATCTAAGATTGTTGGTGATCTTAATAAATTCCTTTCACCTGACACAGTGCTAGATCCTGGGAGTTCTCCAAGCTTTACTCAAATGTAATTTGGTAAGTGAAATTATTTTCCATTTTAACTTTTTAATTTACAACT
Source organism: Octomys mimax (assembly GCA_002564305.1). Lineage (NCBI taxonomy): Eukaryota > Metazoa > Chordata > Mammalia > Rodentia > Octodontidae > Octomys > Octomys mimax. The sequence continues at coordinate 2,352 of NDGM011199558.1, read as the reverse complement.
ATGAATTTTACTCTTGAAATATTACCTCTAAGCAAGAGATATTCTTTCCTAAATGGCCCACACTTATACTTTTGACATACGGCAAGATTTCAGGAAGTAAAACAGCAACATCATTTATGAAGTTGTATGAAGAAGGGTGAAATAATAGAAAATTAGGAGATTTTCTTTGTAGGTAAGACAAAAAAAGAATAAGAAAAAAGAAGACAGACTATAATATATTTGTGATTGAACTGTAAAAGATACTATCACTAGGAAGATTAAGAAGCTAAGCATTTTCAAATGTATCTTACTTTAAAATAACCGTCACCTACCACTATATATGGAAACAGAAAATACTGCGTACTTGGGATATAATTATTTTTTCTTGTGGATAACTGAATATTTCCCAAGTCCTTGAATTCTAAGACAATGTTACCATGTCTGTAAGTGTCTCATTTTTAATGAGTTTTACATTAGCCCCAAAACTTCTCTCTTAATAATCAGACCTGAAATTCTGGAAATCATTGCTATCTTTTTTGCTGTGTTGATAATGACAAAATTTGCAAACCTCTCTGCTTTGGCAAAGTTCATTTTCATGATCTCTAATCATAAGCCTATATATTTGGACAGAAGCATCTCTAATATACAGGAATATCGAGTATCTTAGACCTAAGTGCTCCCTTTCAGTACTGATGATCTGAAAGTAGTATCGAAAATGGTTTCACTGGTGGTTCAGTATGAGAACAAACCTGAACAGTAACTTTCTGCTTAAAATACACATTAAACATGTTCTCTAGAGGCCTATTTTATCCCCCTCCAAAGTTTATATGTTCTAATCCCATCATCCAGTACCCCAGAATACGATTTTATTTGAACAAAAAAAAAAGGGGGGAATTACAGATGTAATTGGTTAAGCTGAGATTTTAGAAGAAGAAGGTGGATCCTTAATCTAATGGCAAATATTCTTATAAACAAGGGAAAGTTGCATACAAACACCAATGAAGGTCGAATTCCATATGAATATGAAAGCAGAGATCAAGCTGTTTAGTCTATAGTCCTATCAGGTAAACAGCAAAGATGGTCATCAAGTCACCAAAAGTTGGGATAGCATCTTCCTTACAGCACTCAAAGGGAACCAAACCACCTGACCTCTTGTTATCAGACTTCGGGACTTTGAAACCATAGGACAATAAATTTGCCTTGTGTGGTCTGCCTATTTGTGGTAAGTACTTTATTAAAGCAACTCTGGCAAACTAGTCCACCAAAGGTAATTTTCACCACAGAAAGTGTCCAATTGTGAGATACTGTTGGCTTATTGTGAATTTTTAATCTTTAATTAATGGGCTTCTTTTTAACCTGCCTCTCTCAAATTTCTGCCACCTTTAACACATTTTTCCTATTGTTTTTATTTATTTGAGGTTGACTAACAAAAAGTAGTATTTTGAAGTGCAATACCCTTTTCTTCTTCTCCTGGAGGTTATATTATTCTTTCGTTCGGTATTTCTTTGAGAAAAAAAATAGACTATTTAATTTTAGTTGTTTATTACAGAGCATACAAGCAGATACCAGCTAAGGACTCCTCTCTGGAGATTTTAAATTATATCATGTGAAGAAGACCCTTCTAATCCACTACATAGAAGGGCATCTCCTTGTGGTTCATAGCATATGTTATTACAGAATAAGCCCTCCTGAGAGCTGGGCTGGAGATAAGAAAATGAATAAATAAGGTTTTTCATCATTATGAAGATATAACTTTCTGTGTGAGACTAATATGCAAACAACTAAGCAAAATATACAAAATTGCGGCCTAGGAATGTAGTTCAGAGTTAGAAAAGCGATTAGCATGTGCAAGACACAGGGAGCTGGGACCAGGACATAGGATTTGATACCCAACACAGCCAAGCAAACCAACAGCAAGTGATAATGCATGAAAGGGGGATATATACCCACACGTACTCATAGAGCACTGCATTTCAAGATTATAAACCACAGAATTTTAATAATTGCATGCCATATAAAAATAGGCAAATAGATCTGATGTAACAACAAATGAACCTGGATAAAGTATAGTTAGGTATTGTTTATACTATTTTTTTGTTTGCTTTGTTTTGCAACTTCTTATAAATTTGAAATTATGTCTGATTTGGAAGTTTAAAAAGCAGGATGGAAGCAGGCAAGATCTGGGTGGTGGGGAGCTTAAGGAGAAGGTGTTCAGTGAGTTATGGGTTTCACTCTGCAGTGGTAGAAATTTGGGGAATAAAATGAAGGTGCTGATTACAATACGTTGTGATGGGCCAGAGAGATGGCTCAGTGGAATAAGTGCTCCTCTGGCAAGTGCAAGGGCCTGAGTTGAATCCCTGGTTCCGCAAAAAA
>NDGM011199550.1:0-17272 GCA_002564305.1 Octomys mimax | reverse complement strand
ATGTGGATTACAAGCTTTTGGAAATGGCTTATGGGAAGAGATAGGAAAGGTTTGGAGATGTTGACCACTTGCAAAGATCTGGAACAGCTTCAGCTTTCCTGTAGGGGAGATTCTGATCAGAGCTCAGAAGACCAGAAGGCTGATAGAAAGCCAGCCTGTAAAGACAGGCTGGAGAGGTTTCTGCTTGGAAGAAGGACTGAATTGGTTGTTAGACTCCAGATTATTTATGTGTTAACTTAGCAGAAAAGTTGTCTGCATTTTGCTTGTGTCCAGAGACTTTGCCTGAGACTGAGTTTAAGCATGGCAGACTGATTAATATTTCAAAAGATATTTCAAAGGAGCCAAATATTGCGGCAGTGGCATGGTTGTTACTGGAGGCTTCTGACCAGATTTATGTTGAGAATGAAAAGCAAGGATCCCAGCAAGATGGCTCAAAATTTTGTGAGTTTGGCCAGAAAGGAAGCTTCAAGAAAGCTGTGGACTGCAAAGACAGAGTTGAGAGGATCTCCATTGCTAGAAGGAACAGGAGAGTAGAAAAAAAATATCCTGAGGACATCACAAGAGTTGGCAGGTTCTTGCTCTTTGCAGCCTCACAATCACAAGAGTGAAGGACTTTGCTTTGAGGAAAAAGCCACAGAGCCCCAGGTTCCAGAATGGAGGTGGTGGCCACACCAGGTTCCAGAATGGAGGTGGCGGCCACACCAGATTGCAGAATGGTGCTGGCATAGAAAATTTGTTTCTCAGAATCAGGGTCAGAGTGCTCAGCATTCCAGGCACTCAACACCTACAGTCAAGAGAGAAAGAAGCCTGACTACTGCTCCAGCTGGCAGCAGCCCTTGGCATCATCCACGTGACTTTGGTTGTAGGTGCATGAAGAATGCTGGTGTTCTGAGGTTCAGAAGGCTTCCGCCCAGATTTCAGAAGAAGGCCTGGAAGGCCAAGCAATGTGCCCCTGAGAGGATATGTGTGAAGCTGTGAATGAGGACCCTATTCAGTGGAAATCTCAGAAGTTTGAAAAATACAGGAATGTGGATGGTCTAAGAAAAGCTGCAGAAAGGGAGCAAAGCAGACCTGAGAGAAAAGCCATAGGAGTTACCCGCAGAAGTGCCTTAAGGGTGGAGCCACGTAAGGCTTTTGGAGCTCACAACTCATTACAAGGTGCTTTGAATGGTCCACAGGGAAAAACAGGACTTAACATTTGCCCTTCTGGACTTTGGACTTGTTTTGGTCCCAATTGTTTGCATCTGGCTGTGTATACCTTTTGGAATGGCTAATGCTTATCTTTTGCCTTTGAATATTGGAAGTTTAACTTTTCATTTGTAGAGGGGCTCACAGCTAAGAATTTGCCTTAGATCTGGGAAGCTTGGGACTTGGACTTTTCAACGTTGCCAAAACTGTTAGGACTTTGGAAACTCTTAGAGGTGTACTAAAATATCTTTTGCATAAATGGATGTGCATGAGTCTTTGGAGGGCCAGGGCAATGTGTCATGGTTCTAGTGTCATACAATGTTCAACTTGTAAAATGTTTAAGCATGTGTATGAACCTGGAAATTGGCTTTAAAAAGTATATATCTAGTTGCCGAGTTGACAAAGGGTGGATTGTGTTAGGTGATACATTGCGTAAAATTGGCTGAATCAGCTCCACAAGTTACATTTCTAGTTCATAAAGGTTTGGGAGACACATTCAAACACTAGCAATCCAGTTAGGTTTCAGACCTGTCCACTCAACCTGTCCACTCAGCCTAATAGAGAGCTCAACTTCAATCTCCACAGAGGGTGAGAACACATCATACCAAAACATTTGTTTTAGAGTTTCAAGGTCACTAAACATGGTCACTCTTGACAGATTTGAGTTTTTAAAAAGACAATTCACTTTAAGACTAGCAAGCAAAACAAATGATAGTTCAGCTATGTCCTTAAGAAGTTTAAAGATTGTATGAATATTTGATAATGCACTTATTGGTGAAGGAAAGCTCAATTAAAATGAAATTAGGATGGAAAATAACATGGTAAACCTCCTCATTCCAATTATCTAAATACAGGATGCCCAAAAGTTGAATTTTTTTCATTAATTGTTGTGAGATGACAAGAAATATACAAACAATTATATCAAATGTATTCAATAATTTTTCTTTGCATGATATGTCTTAAAACATTCAATCAATGATGGCTATTTTTGCATTTAAATGTTGTCTCTTGGGCAGGGAAGATAGCTCAGCAGCATGTTGAGTACAAGGTCCTGCCTGTTAAGTACAAGGTCCTGAGTTTGATCTCTAATACCATATGCTGTGCCAGCCACTGAAACAGGGCATAGTGCACAAGCCTGTAATGCCAGTGCTGGAGAAGCTGGACTGGAGAGACTGAACATAGTGCAGGAGGATTGCTATGAGTCTGAACTGCATAGTAAGACTCTGTACCAATAACTAAATAAATAAATAAATATTGTTTTTCACATAAAGTGTCACAGTATTAAGATACATAAATAGAAAATAAAACCTGTATTGTAGCCTCCTAGCACAGTAAAAAGTTTTAATAGAACCAGAAGCTCAAATTATAGATAGGAATAAAATGGACTTTATCTTACACACACACAAAAAGAATTCAACATACATTGCAATGTGACAATCTGGAGAACGGAGTCTGATTTCTTTCCAACTTTTTTTCATTATTATCTTTCTTTGAAAAACACATCATACACTGGTGTGTTGGCCTTTCCTTTTTGTGTGTGGCTGGTATAGTTTCCATAACCTGTTATCCCTGCACTGGGGAGGCTGAAATAGGAGGAATCAATGTAAAGCAAGTAGACATAGGAGAGTATTTGTTGCAAACAAGAATTAGGTCATTGAAATTAAGTGACAGCTTAATTCCAGGTGTTGCTTGGGGTGAACTGGACAGTGGCTGACTCACACATCTTGAGACCCAGGACCTGAACGTATGCAGAACTCGGCACTGCAGTTACCTGGAAGGTCCTTCATTGTTGACTGGAGATGCATTTCAAACTACTTATGTCTGGGATTCTGGCAGCTCCATTTCTTCACCACACTTCAAGTAGAGAGCAGAACATTTTGCTTTAGATTTGCTTCCAAACTCCTAGAATTCACTAAGTAGACAAATGTGATTCAAGTGCTATTTATGAAAATATCACTGTGAGTGTGAGGATTTGAAATACTGCCTGGCCAAACTGTGGTCCAATTCCTTTTCATGAAGCTAAAAGGGAACAAATGACCATCAGAAAACATTCGAGTAGTGGATACAGGGGGAAATTGAAGCTATTTTTGTGTGGATTCTCAGTTGCCAGAATAATAAACATTCATCATCTACTCTGTCATAATAGAGAGCTCAAAGTATGTTAAGATGTAATAAAATTCCACTAGAGCTCATTCAGAAAACCTATATCAAGGAAAAAAATGGGAACATGTGAGTAGACAATTTTTCAAAGAATCCTGCAGCAATGCTATAGGGAGGAGCGATGCACGAACAGAAGAGTCACATGGAAACATTCGTGATGGGGCGTTGTTCATGGATTTCATGTGAGGGTTAACAGAGATATTAAAGATAGATCCGTGAATTTTAAATAATATAGTCTAAAAGCTTTGGTCTGGAATTTGTTAAGGCGTGAAACACTGTTTAATGTGTGTGGAGTCAGCTTCCAGGGATTGATGTCAGTAAGAATCTGTGGTAAGGATTGCCGCTGTAGACACTATGTCTTGTAATGTGTATTAAGTGAGATTCTAATCAGATGAAAATATTAAGAATGAAACTGCAGGCTGGCCCAATAGTTCAGGGGATTAAAGCACCTGCAAACAGGCACAGGGGTTAGGGGTTCAATCCCCTGACCTGCCATGACGGCCCCACACCTGAGGCACACTGAGACAGCAAATGAGACTGGGCATGGTGGCGTGTGCCTGTAATCCCAGCTCTTGAGAGGCGTAAACAGGCAAATCACAACAAGTCCAATCTAGTAGTGAGACCCTGAACATTCTGTAGACCCTTCCCTAAATTCCCTTCCCCCACAAAAAAAGAATGAAATTGGATGTGGACCTTTGTTGTATTATGATGCACAAGTTATAAATGGAGATATAAATTGAATTGAAAGGTATGTTTGATGTTGCAATCTATAGGAAATGGTGGAGAAAAAGGAGAAGAAGGGTCAGAGCTACACAATCACCACATTTTGAGCTCAGTTTTAAAAAGGGCAGAATAATAAAGAAAACTAAAATCCACAGAGAAGGGGGACTAAGAAGGTGCCAAGAAAATCAAGTGTATGACTGTGATACCATGGAAACAATCCCAGGTACTTTTAAAAATCCATAGAGAATGATTGCATCTAATACTAGAAATTAAGCAATATCATCCTGTGTTTGGAGATGAAAATATGAAAATAATGAGCACACTTCACAACAATGTTCAGTGGGTTGACAGGGAAAGCAGGCCAGGGTTTCTTATGCTGATATACGGCTAAAGAAATAAAGCTATAAATTTGAGGCAAGAATCTTGAGATTGAACATATATACATTATGCTCTAAAGTTAGAATTTACAAAATAACAATAAAAGAAGGAAAGGCTGAACAGTGACCTTAGAAATAGTCTTTGTTTTAATGCTTTAAGGGGATATAATAGATGGCTCAGTCAAAAGAGGTCAAAAATCATTTTTGAGCTTTTCTTGTTAATGAGAAATCATGTGGCTGCAAAACTGTCAAGTATAGAACATGTTTTCACAAGTTACTCTGATCCCTACCTTATGCCTGCCATGCTAAGTACATGTTGAAGTATCCCTTAACATAATTACACACTTTCAGTATTCTAATAAATCCAAATACAGTATGAAGCTGAATAATTTACTTCGGACCAAAAGTCAACTAGTATCCTGTAAATAATCCAAGAAAATAAAATGTCATAACTTTGAGGAATGTGCATGATTAACATTTAAACCAGCATTTCTTTTCTTTGAATTTTTATAAAAATCTGAAACAGCTTTATCCCTCTCTCTCCAACCAATCCAGGTTACTCTGTACCATTTTAAATTTATAGTTGTATAGCCTGGTGCTACTCCATAGATGGAGACGCTCTTCAGTTCCATCCAGTGCGCAGCCACTGGCCGCTAACCACTAAGCACTCATAGTGCACCACTCCGAACATTGCTATGTGACTCCCACGGCCGCTCGGATCTCCTGAGCAGCACTGTTTCAGCAGGCCCTCTTCCCATACAGAGGGTCTAATCTACTCCCCCGGTTTTAAATATTCACTTGAGCTTTGTGAATGGTCTCTTTGAATTCTAACCTAATAGCTCCAGCTAAAAATGAAGCATTTGTAATAATTATATTACAGCCAGTATTTGCTCTTTTCCCTGTTTGCTGTTTTGTATAAAATAGATAGGTTTATTGTTTTACTTTGATTATGCAATGCCATTATTTTTAAAATCTGTAACACCTCTCCCTCTTGCTACTTCCCTAGCATAGACTCCTCTGGTCTCTCTGGGACCAATAAGAAAGTCTTCTCATTGTTTAAATGTATAGGTGTGTCCACCCCATGTCCTATCAGCTGCATAGGCCCATGGACAGACAGCGCTGTGTCCCTACAAGGTTGTAAGCTTTAACATTTTCATGTTTTCAGTGATATGTTTCCTGCCTTGATCGTGAGCTCCTGGACTAAAGACTGCATGTGGTGTCAAAGAGATGCTTCATAGGGACGAGTGTGAGGCAGGGCTCCCTCTGCCTCCTGCACCACCAGACACAGCCCACAGGTGTCGGTGTGTGTCGGAGAATAGGCGAGCCAGGACAACTGGGCAAGGAAGGTACAGTGATTACTGATAATAGTACTGCACCCTACCTGCATGAGTGTGCGCCTGTGAAAACTGAAGTGGTTATTATACAGACGAGCTGCTTCATTCAGTGCAGCCTAGGCAACCCAACAGATAGGACACCCCATGGTTTGAGATTCTAGGCCTTTTAATAGGAGGCTTATTTTCTACAATGAATATTCAGCAAAAGTGAAAAATATTCATGAATGTGATTTTCTATCTCTCTGTTGCCTGTGTATTTTTTCCAGCTCTCCATTGTGGTGTACATTAATTCTGACTGTTTTGCATACAGTGCAAGAATTTTTACTCCATTTTTACTTCAGGCTCTTCTTGAAGGAATACATATCTCCAGTTTAAAAAGATTATTTAAAACATCAGTACCTTATGATAGGAAATAGATCACAGTGGAGAAATGCCAAACAATGAATGAAACATTTAAGAACAAGTATGTTTAAGAGTCTAAGAAGCCAGGAACAGCAGGGTACAACTCTAATTCCAGCTACTTGTGAGGCTATGGCCTGAGTATCAGAGGTTCAGCCTGACCCGTGCAAGTTAGCAAGATGCCAAAGCCATTTCTAAACAAAAAGCACTGGGATGTAGCTCAGTGCCAAGGGCACGGGTTTAGTCATTGCTATCAGAAACAAGAAAGAGAGTGATGGTAGGAGAGCAACAGACTGAGAGAGAGCCAGTGAGAGAGAGAGAGAGAGAGAGACAGAGACAGAGACACAGAAAGAAAGACAGAAAGACAGAGAGAGAGACAGAGACACATACACAGAGAGAATAGGTGAGCCACTTGTGAAGCCACGTGGTACCTCTGTGACTTCCCCGAATACAGTCTGAGAAGGACATGTCACGTAGGAGCTTTGAGCAACAGTGGGTTCGGGCTCAGATATCATGGAAGGGCTGGGCTAAGGGAAGGAAAGAGACAGGAAAGAGAGACGAGATCGTAGTGCATCTCGAGGACAAGTAATGTATCTAGGCAAGACTTTGGTAGTATTGGTGAAGTAAAATGGCCATCGAAATATTCAAGTAATATTGTTTGACAGGTAACTATAACACTTATTCAAAATAAACAAGGATTTGAGTGGCTATTTCTTAATCTTTTATTGGCAGATCCTCTGCTTTTAAGGGTACAGGTCTCACTGCCCCTTCACTTTTGGTGTCATGCTGGCAGGTAAAGTGATCTATTCAACATTAAAAAAGGGAAAGGAATTTAAAAAAAAAAATCGTCCCATTTAATTTTAACTCCTATTGTTATTTCTGCAGACATGGTCTTTCGTTTTACTCAAATACTATTTCTATTTGTTTGTTTGTTTGTTTTTGATGATACTGGGGATCGAACTCAGTGCACGCTAGGCAAGAATTCTACTGCTGAGCTACAGCCCAAATCTATAATGTGTTTTTACTACAAGATGTTGTGGTGAAGCATTCTAAGATATCTGAGTATATCACATGCTCATATGCCTGCCTGTCCTTTTCTATAGGAAGAAGTTATGGGTTGCCAACACATATGGCAGATATAAAGGTATGTGCAGGTGTAACGAGATACACTTTGAGTTAATCAAATGGGAGGTAGTCCCAGCTGGACCTAATCTAACCAGTAGGTCCCTTTTGAAGGGACTGCAGTCTTTGCTTGTAGTTACGGGGTTAAGTAGAGGAAATTTTATCTCTCCACGATTGGATTTTAAGAAGCTGCCACTGTGAGTTCTACATCTACAATGTTAATGTCGTCTACCCCTGGATTAGAAGCAAGTCTTTCTCTAGTCAAACTTCCAGGTAAGATGCAACCTCTACGTGTGAGGCCTTGAGCCAAATCCTCAGCTCAGCCTGGTCCACGCTGTTCACTGTAGAAAGCCTGGCAAAACAAATGAGCTTCATTTTTAACCACCAACTTGGGCTCTTTGGTGCACAGCACAAAAAACCCAATGCAAGAATCAAGTAGCTAAATACACACCTTTACACCTGCTACCCCAGTACTCTGGGATGCTGACTGTAAGCTTGAGCCCAGGAAATGCAACTTAACAACTTTGCAAGACTGCCTCAAAATTTAAAAAAAAGAATAAAATAGGTGATACAGCTCAGTGTGAAATCCCTGGGTTCAATATCCAGTAGCCAACCCACAAATTAGTTAATTAGAATGGATAAATAGTAATATTTCACTCCACATCATTACAAAAGTCTTGGTATGCATTAGCTATACTTAATCCTTAGAAGAACCCTGTAGGTGTACATACTACTACTTTTTGCTGCTTGCTGTCTCATTTGAGAAAACTGACCTTACTCATTTTTGCCTCACAGCTCCAGAGATCATTGGCAGAACAGAGTTAGAAATCAGATCTGACTTATTTACAGAGTGTTTCTTGCATAGTTGCCTCCAATAATATTCACTGAACACTTGTTTTAGGGAACATGATATCAGGCCATCTGCAGAAAGAATTAATTGCTCAGTTAAAGGAAATCTGGCAAAACATATTTGTTTTGCATTTTCTTCTGAGTTTTAATACCAATAGGCATATCGAAAGGAAAATTCTAGGTTCATTTCAAATCAAAGAAAATAAACTCATGACAGCAAAATATTACTTAGATCTAACATTTGGGAAGAGAGCACGATAAATAGCATTTCAGGTCTGGTTCATCAGGCTTGAGTGTTTGCATTCCAGCTGGCAGCATGCCTTTTAGAAAACATGAATTGCTAAGAATAGTGCAAAACTGGGGCACTGCTTAGAATACAGCGCAGAATATTCCATTAGTTATCACAAGCAAAATCACTATTTCTCATGATAAGAAGAGATCAGTTGGGATGACCTAAATAAGTTTTCTGGGGGAAAAAAAAAAAAAAGGTTTATGCCTGAACTGTGCTTCTATGATTAATGACCCTTGATTTATTCCAGCATAGCTCTTTCCTTAAAGAGATGAGAAAGAGGCAAGTTAGAATTATGTAAGGTAAAAAATGGAATGTATTTTGTTTTTCATCAGTTCTCAGAGCTTGCAAATCACCATTCGAGTCGCATAACCCTGAAAAAAATAACACAGGAATATCGGGTGTGTTATTACAGAGTCATATATCCTGAGCCCACTGTGATTCATCCTGTGGAAATCATCTCAGAGGAAAAAGTACTGAGTGGCACTAAAGGCACAACTACTAAACGAAAGAAAGGGATGAATGCGCACGTGTAGCCTCGGTGCTGCTCAGCTGGCACGTGCCAGGTTGAAAGCACGGACAAGCTGGGTGCACCTGAGTTGCTTTCTCACCTTCTAAGAATCTCATAAGGTTAAAAAAAATGCTTAGATTAAAATATTTTAATTAAAATATTTTCATTTTAATTCTGTTGAACAGAAAACATTGTACGAATATCAGGAATTATTATCAGATGCTATTTTCAGCATGCTAGCTTCTTCCCTGCAAATATTCGGAAGTTATCGAAATTACTACATTATTTAACTGAAATCATAAGCATACATTTTTTGCTTTGTAGCTCTCTGGAGTATATTGTGGATAAATCTCCCTTTGGAAAACCCCAATTGATAAAAATCTAAAAATTTGTAAAAGTGTCATTTACTCTAGCACATATCGCTGCTTTTATAATTGAAACCAGTACATAGAAGTATTTCTACTTTGAAATCAGAGAAAATTAAGTGCTAAACATTTTATATTCTTAAAGCATAATAAAAATGACCAATGGTCTTAAATAGTTGTAATTCATGAGGCGCTAAATAAATAGAACAAGCATTACTGTGAAAATGGGCAATCGTAATTGAATGATCACAAAAATAAGCACAACAAAACTATTTTTAAAAGTTACAAGGTGAAATCTTTCTTTGCTTTTGTCATTAGTCATTGTCGGATATGCTCAAACATGCTACTGTGTCGGTATTATTCCCTCAAAGCGCTAAACAGGCACATTTTGGCTTCCTTTTATTAGAATGAAGCCATAAAAACAGAGTTAATGTTATATTCAGGCAAGAGCCAAAGCATTCTTTCTCCCACGTGTTGCCTCTCCTATGCTTGCCATCCTGTCAGCACACAGCACCAGACCGCCACACCTCCACTCTGTACTTTAACTGAGTCAAGAAGATTGATGAGCGTATTAAGCTGACCCTAGACTGGTCACTCCTGACGAACTTCATCTGTCTTTCTATTTGTCCTTTGTAACCTTGCTATTTCTGATCTACTGATGTAATGAAATATTTCACTCAGGACAAGCTTCAACATTTTTCCCCAAGCTCAGTTTTCCTCTACCCTTTGATCAAGATAATCTTGACTACCATTTTATCAGAAGTAAGAACAGCAAACAGAAACAATCCAATATTTTCAAATTTTAAGCCTATCTTTGTACCCATCAATTCTCATATTATTTTTGCCTTATCACTAATGTCTTTGTTATTTTTCAAGTCTAATCTTTCCACTTTGCCCTCAGTCTTTCCCACACCTTCACCTCTTCCTCTTACTCAGCTCTTTTATTCGTATATAGTTAGGTTCACTTCACCCCTATTAAAAGCAAAAAGGCCCTAGAGCTTAGAGTGTAAAGCAATCTCTAAATAAATTCTAGATCCATCTCCTGTACAGAAAATAAAAATAGAAAACGTAATCCCTTTGAAAACTAAGTCTGAAAGTCAAATGGTTTCTGAAATATGGAAGAATTTCCAATAAAAATGTGAAGCATTAATTTCACTTGTGCCTCGGCTTTCACATATGCTTCCATTCTGAGACAAAACTATCCTGCTGATGTGAACAAGACATAGAGCTGCTACACAAGTGTTCCATCCCCTGCTTCTACTTTGAAATGGAAAAGGTGTCAGCTAGAGATAAAGTGAGGCTGTGAGAGTCTGTATAGTAGACATTCTAACCTGGGAGAGAGAGAAGTATAGAGATAGACATACACCTGCACACAAAGAGATTATTTTCTGGAAATTGTTCAGAGCAATAGAAAGGAAACATGTAGCTCTATGTATAATGATTCTTAGTGGAAGAGGTTGTGAAGCTTTCTGACATTTAAAACTCTGATTTTCTATCAACAAATCAAATAGGACAGAGAATAAAGCACAATCTAAAGTAAGATTCCAAGTATATCACAGGATTATGTCTTGCTTCCCTTGCTATATTTTCAAATTCTGTAATAAATATGCTTTGGTCCTAGACCACACTGAGAACAACTCATAAGATTCTGGATTATGTCACTTGTTAAATCTACTTTCTTTCCCAAAACACTTGTTTGCTCTATATTTTGGCTCTAACAGTATGTCAACTATCGGACAAGGTGGCTTATAAAGAGTAAATATTCGGTGTGTGTAAATCCCATCAGTTTCTACTGGTTCTTGCTGATCTTAAAGGTTTTACTTATTAGAAATTGTTTACAACTCATATTAACCTGCAATTGTGGAATTTCACCTAATTTCTCCAATCTCATGTGACATCTGTTGCCTATAACTGAGATAATATAATTTTATTTCTGTCTAGTACAGTCTATGCTTCCAGCTCTCTACATGGTAATGTGTGCTTCACATTAGTAAATGCATAGTGGAAGGGTCTGGCCCACCAGTTAGGTGAGTGAGAATAACTGCTGATTTTCTTAATGTCTTTCCTAATCTGGGCGCTCATAAGCTCATAAGATGCTTAGTTTCTGAAAATATTCACAATTGCTCAAGAATTTGTTTTTTCATTTTATCTAATTTTACTTCCTCTACTGTGTAGAAGGTCTTTGTTTTCTGTTGATGTATTTTCTTTCTTGCAAGATGTGTGCAACTGTTCCAGGAGACAGACACAGAAAAATGAACTGCCTATTACTTACATCAGCCTTTTAAAAACTCATGATGAGGAAGCCTCCACGTGGTCCTTTAGATAGCTCTGCCATCTTACTGGTCATAATTAAATCAATGGCTGTAGTTAGATCAGCCCATATAAGGGTACATGGAAATCCCTTCTTTGCAAAACTCCTTGTAACCTGGACTCAGGGATAGAATAAGCCTACAATGAAAGAGAGAGCCTCAGCTGTGCTGAAGGAGGGCACACGGATGCTGAAGAAGCCACCACCAGCTTGCACTTTTCTCTCCACCAAATACTTAGGGTTGTATAAAAATCTTTCCACTTAAAATGAAATCTCAGGTCCTGTTTAAACTCTGAAAAAAGTAATAATCTATGATAGTTGTGTGAAGCTTAAGATATCGCACATTATATTTTTAGTTGTAACTTCATATGTGCCTACTATCTCTAAAAGTGGCTGACAGTTCTCTGAAGACAGTAATATCCAATTTTTTACTAATTCTTTTTCAACCCAAGATAATATGTTACATGGGGAAAGTGATGTAGCAATATTAGGTGGTTTATTCTCTGAATTTAAGAAATGTTAGATTTATGTTTAAAACATTACACATTTTAATCTGTTATTTCAGAAGTTCAAACTTTTCTATGGACAAAAGTAAAGTAAACAGCAGAAGACAAGTGCATATATAAGGAGAAAATATCTAAAAATCACATGATGAAAAAGGATTTCATTCTTAGGAAAATGTAAATGTGACAATGTCAGAGAAATACATAAGAGGAAACATTATTTGCATAACACATGAATATTCAGTATACTCTCAATCAATTAACAAAGTGCATATAAATTTTCTGTCATATTGATTATTAATTATGAAGTCTGTCTTTTCAATATATTTTAAACCACATTTAACAGCAATGTTTAGTTCTGTGATGTTCGCGGGAACAATCAAAGTATCGAAACTTTCCTGACTTGCAATGACTTCTTTAGATAATTTTGCAAGAGCAGATTTTGCAAAGATGTGTGGACAATTTTGTCACAGTGTAGGAACTAGAAGAAGTTTTCTCTGCATTTTTTACTGAGCCATATTTCCACCAACAAAATGAGAAACAAAGTAAGCCACCAAATCAAAGTACAATATTAAATTAAAATGGATAAATGCACTCTTAGCTAGTTCACCCAAGCTTGGAGTATATGAGTAAAGAAAATGCCTATTTAACACAAATTTCTCTGTGTGTGTATATATAAAATATATATTGTATAAAATATATATATTGACATCCTAAGAATATTGAACCAATTTCTTCAGATATAAACATTTTAAGTAAATGAATATGAAAAAGAAAGCAGTTCATATGTAAAACTATAATGTATAACTATAATGTATAATGTATAAACATAATGTTACCTACATATTATCCAATCCTCCTAAATATTTTTTCATTAAGTATAAAAGTCTAACATTATTAATGCCTGAATAACTTAGAGGACTGAGAAAGAAGACATTAATTTATATATTGATACTGTTTCTATAGTAGATAAAATAATTCAAAGGCTGCATATG
The DNA here is from genome assembly GCA_002564305.1 of Octomys mimax. Taxonomy (NCBI): domain Eukaryota; kingdom Metazoa; phylum Chordata; class Mammalia; order Rodentia; family Octodontidae; genus Octomys; species Octomys mimax. The sequence goes on along the minus strand of NDGM011199550.1, from coordinate 4,149 downwards.
TGCAATTTCTAGTTCTTTAATATTTTTCCAAAGCAGAAAGCATAAATAACTGAACAAAAATTCACATGCATGAAAAATATAAGTATACAGTGTATGATTTAGATTTATGTTAAAGTTAAAATTATATAGAAAGTGAATGTATGAATATATATAAATTTATATGCCAGATTAGAAATAAATATTGGATACAGTAGTACAAAACATTAGGATAATAAAAGCTTTACTAAACTGTTGAATGGGAAACGAAATACTGCAAAGGAAAGGGTAATATTTTATAGAGAAATCAGAAAGGTTTCTACAGTGGCCAGAAATTACCAGTAATCCTGATTTAAAATGAGAAATTAGGGTATTTATCCTTAAATAGCTAATTTTCTCAGAAAGAATAAAGCCTTTACTTTCTTCCACTAAATTGGCTTCCTGATCATGAGTTTTCACCTTGGAAATGAATGCAGCTTCTTTCAAAATAAAACTAAGCACAGAATGGTAATTCTATACAGCAAGGGAATTTCAATTGTGTGTGAATTGAAAAGCATAAGAGTAAGGGCAGACTTGTCTGCCAAAGATCTCAGTGCTGTGTTAAATCCCTAACATTCAGCACTAGAGATCTCAGGGGACTGTTGTATACTTTAATCAAAAGAACATTTTGCAGTTTGGTTGAAAAGGTCAAACTTGCTAACTTATCCTTATATGATGGTAGTTTAGTAATGATCTAGTAACTTGGCTTGCGGTTTGTCATGACCTAGATCATTATGTAGCAATAAGAAATTGATGTGAATACTTTCAGCCCTACTCAACCATTAAAAAAGCATTAGTCGGTCTTTTGTATCAAACACAGTACAGCTACTAACAATCTAAGAAGTTTCAAACAGAATAGATCCAAGAATATTAAAGCTTTTCCTTTAAAAAAAATACAGCACAAAAAATGTAAACATCAAGCAACTTCAGTAGAATGAAAAGAAATGAACTAAAGGCAGTCAGCTACTGGAAGGGTCTGCATCCCTACTGCTTCAGAATATGTTCTCAAAGATGGAAGCAAAGAAGAAATGGCCTCTCATACCTCCACTATAGCTATTCCTCTCTTATCTTTGCTTTTTTTTATTTCTGAGGCTTCAGCTACCCAAGGCAAGCAGAACTACAGTGCAGAAGTCTTCAATAGAAAATTCCAGATAAATGCATCATAATTTTAAATTTTCACATGTTGAGTAGCATTATAAAACCTCACTTCTTTGTGCTCCCTTTTTGCTCACAGGTGAAATATCCCTTTATCCATCATGTGTACCCTGAATATGTTTCCAACATAAGACTTATGCAGTTAACCGTCTCAGTTATCAGATCGTGGGAATGTTATAGTGTTCTAGTTTATTGTTACTGTTGTTACACTCTTCCTGTGCATTCAGAAACTCAACATTATGATGAACAAGTATATAAAGGAAAAAACTCACAATATTCATACCTGTATATATTATGGTATCTGTAATTCCTGATATCCAAGATGGTCTTGATATATCCCTTGTAGATGAGGGGAACCAGTGTATTCTCATTTTGCATAATTCTATCATAGGTACTTAGGATAGGAAGAGCAATTTATTCATTTATCAAATAATAACAGATAAAGGTGATATTGAAGTACTCAAAACCAACCTGAATGACTCATTGCTGTATAGAACAATGTTCACAGAAACAAAGTGGCAGAGAAGAAATTTTGGTTTAGACGACACGTCTTGATGCACAGCATACATGAAGAGAGCAAGCCTAACATCTGAGTTATCTGTGTATGAGTGTTCTTGAGAAATAGCTCAAATAAATGATAGATAATCAGGACATTGCTATAAAAGGTTCTTTGAATTGAATCCTTTGCAACCTGAAAGTAATTTACTTTTAAGCTTCTACAGACTTTTGTAATAGAGGCTATTTAATATTTGTTTACTTTTTATGACTATCTGGACAATTCAGATGGCAAAAACTTTTAGATCGGTGCATTGTGGCCAGGTGTGGTAGTGCACTCCTGTAATTCAAGCACTCAGGAGGCTGTAGCTGGAGAATCAAGGCAAGCTGGAAGTCAGACGGGGTTGCACAATGGGTTCAAAGCCAGCCTTGACTACATACCAAAACCCTGGCAACAAAAAGATAAATGCACTGTGGTAGCTTTAAGGGTGGATCCATACACTCTTTCCTTAACAGGTGGAATTTAACACCCTTCCACTGAATCACTATTGGATTTTAGATATTGAGATGTAACAATATGACAGTACTGATGAGATGGTATTTCTCAGATTTTTAAAAAACAGTGTAGCTTCACCATTTGAATTCTGTCTCTGTCTTTATCTCTCCGTGTCTCTGTATCTCTCCACATCTCTGTCTCTCCCTGTGTCTCTGTCTCTGTCTCTGTCTGACTGTTTGTCTGACTGTTTGTCGGTCTGTCTGTCTGTCTGTCTCTCTGTCTCTCTCTGTCTCTCTATCCCTCTGTCTCTCTGTCTTGGTCTCTCTCTCTGTCTCTCTTTGTCTCTCTCTGTCTCTCTCTATCTCTCTCTCTGAAGCTTATTGCAAGTTTCTGAGGATTTGCTGGTAGCTTACAGGATGCCTACAAGACAAGGAACTGACACTGGGCAGGGTGGAACCCAGGTCCACTTAAAAGCAGATCCTGCCCAAGTTGACCCGTGAGAAAACTGCAGCTCTAACCAATAGCTTGACAGGAAGTCCAAAATTTCATAAACAAGCAAAAATGCCTCAACTGAGCAGCTCTGAAATTTCTGATTTTAGTAAATGTCACAATAAATAATTATTATGTTAAATCATTGATTTTCAATAAATCGTTATACAAAAATACACAATCCATGCATATTCAGAAATAAAACTGAGTTAAAGCCAATGCAAACATATGGTACACATGCATAGATATCTATATTTACATAATTTCTAAATACCACAGTTGTGTGAATAAGGGGAAACATATTCAAGAACAATGATCACAAATTCTTCATTGTCCTGTTAAGCCAAAGCCCCATTTACCTGACTTTGTCTAAACCATTTAAAGAGGACCTTATACTTGAAAGGGGTACTTCAATTTGTTAGATATAAAAAGGCTGGTCAAATATTGAGTAGGAGAAAACAAGTTTAGGAGTGATATTAGGCAAGGTGATAAGTTTGCTTTAACCTTTGCCTTCTTGTCATTGTGTACATTTAAATAAGCAACCAGAGTTAGGAAGAAGATCTTTATTTTAGCGCTGGGAAGAAAACAAAATATAGGACATTTTTGATTGCATGGAAGGCAAAGGGAAGCATATGACTGAAGTCAGTATTCCCATGACCATTCACGCTGTTTCAGATCACATAGCATCATTCTGTATCTATTTCATATATTATTTTATTAAATGCTACCCATCTAGGTTCATATACTAAATATTTACCTCCTCTTATCATAATAACAGTGCCTCTTCTCAGGCACTTTGTAGACTTTCAGTGCAAAACATCTTATGTGATCATTCCATAAACTCCTATTAGATAGACCCTGAAATTAAAAACAAAAAAGCTAAGGTTACACGACTTGAAGAATCAGACTGCATTATTCTTAGTTTGCCCATCCAGGGTCTGTGTTTATTCTAAGATTTCATACTGTCTTGTATCCTGAATCAGGGAAAAGTTCAGAATTTAAAATTATAAAATCTTGATTCTGTTTATATCTCATCTGCTAGGCAGCTTAATGTTTTCAAGTACAGTAATAGCTGAATAGATGTAGGCCTCAGTGGCTCCCTTGACATGTTTTCTGTATTTAGTTTTATTTTGAGCAATACTTGGTCGCTTGAACTCCCCAATCCAAACACTTTTAAACCAGATTTTGTCAGACAATCAGTTTCGAAAGATCCCATGTCTATGCCTCTCTGTATGAAGCTCTTTTCAGAATATAGAGTGTCCACCCCCCAAAAAAAGTTTCTCCTGAAGCAAACAGAAAACTTTGGCCACACAATAAAATAATGAAAAGCTTAGAATGGCAGCAAATCTTAGAAGCCAAAGTGATATAATGACATGTTCATATTTTATAACTCTATACACTAATCCCAAGTAGTTTTTCATTTAATTTTGTATATATTTTATAAATATTTTTATAAATTGTATTATTACATAATACTGATATATATATATATATATATA
>NDGM011199548.1:0-22294 GCA_002564305.1 Octomys mimax | reverse complement strand
GAAATCCCCTTAGGGTTTATCCTGAGATCCTGTACCTCATATTGTAGAACCTTTGTCAGTGTCTGTTGAAAGGCTAGGAATCAGCCAGACATAAAGACTTTGAATTATATTGCCCAATGGTGTAGCTACAAATCAGAATCACAGTTAATCTGAAGAAAGGATATGGTCACTCTGTGGTAAAATTTCAGCAATAAAACTTGATATACAATGGTCAAGGGAACAGGACTAAGCCAGCACCTGACTTACTGACTCCCAAAAGGCTGGCCAGGTAGCTCAGCATTTTAAAGCACCTGCTTAGGCAGTTGCAGGGATCAAGGTTCCATCCCTGGCATGCCATGCCAGCCCCACCCCTGGGGCATGCTGAGGTGGAGACTGAGACTGGGCCTGGTGAGGTGAGCCTGTAATATCAGTGCTTGGGAGACTGAAAACAGGAGAATCACTATAAGTCAGATCTGTGTAGTGAGACCCTGTAAAAAAAATCTATATCTATATCTATATCTATATCTATATCTATATCTATATCTATAGATCTATCTATCTATCTATCTATCTACGTATCGATCTGTCTATCCCCAAGTCAACAGAGAGGGAAAGTGCTGCCATCTTGGCACTACTACTGATTTCAGAATTGTGACCGTTAATCTTGACACGTGAACTTCATTGAAACTCATTGAATTAAAAACACCTAGCATATTAGAAGAGCATGTTCCTGGATGTGTTTGGGTGACTCAAGGAGGCTTGACCTGAGTATTCTATGTGATTCCTCATCTCTTCCTCCCTGGAACTGTTGCTCTTCTTGGCTCCTGGGCCATTATGAACTAAGCAGCATTGGTCTGCCACTCATGTCTGCTCTGAGGTCTCTGCTCTGAAGCCAGATGTCCAGGCACTGAATTATCCCCAGCTATGAGCCAAATTAAGCCTTTCCTCTTCCAATTTGTGTCAGGTACTGTGTCTCAGGTGATTTATAAAAGAAGAATGAAGGTGAGAACTCTGCTACAAATAGACAACAAATATTTACGTAACTATTTGGCATCAACCTTTTTGTTTTTCCCTCTTTACTAGGAATGTAAAGTAAGAAAGCAGCCAATGTACTTGTCCTGGAAATTAGATACTAGAGAACCTAAATGTCATCAAATATGCACAACTATAGTTTCACCTGTAAAGACTCTGGAAAACAAAGGGAAAAGTATAATCACAGCTGGAATTTCCCCTTCTTTTGCAGAAGATTTAATTTGAGATTTTAATTTTTTTTAAAAATTAAAAAATTTAATTTTTGAAGATTTTAATTTTTGAATTTTTGGAAACATTTTACTGAAAGGGGAGATAAGAATAAATTGAGAGAATAAAATGAGATAATAAATAGATAAATTTGATCGTGAACATTTTCTACTTCTGCTGTTTGTATAATTCTCTTATTTTGGTTTGACTTCATGACGATAATAAGGTTTGTTCTAACTCTTTAACAGAATTTGCTTTGTTTGTTTTTCCTTAAAGGGAGTGGCACGGTGGAGCAAGAGTTGAACCCAGGGTCTGCATCCCCATCTACACCCTCAGCCATTTTTTATTTTTTGCTTTAAGACAAGTTCTTGTTAAGGTGCTAAATTACTCAGCATGAGCTTGAACTTGTGTTCCTCCTATCTGAGCTGTACAGATTGTTAGAATTGGAGGCATGTATTACTGTTTCCTACATGCTTTCTATTTTGAGCAATATTTTCCTCTGTGAAAAGGAAATAGTAATAAGGTCTGAGTGATTCATATTCTACTTATCATTAGTAACATCACATTATTGCAGCAAAATATATAGTAGCTGCTTCAAAAGAGAAGTGGCTTCAGCAGTTTATGAACCACAAAGTCTATTTCTCATTCATGTCAAGAATAACTGATATTCAAGGAGCAGGGTTATTTTTTACCTGAACACTCACACAGGTCCTCTTGCTCGTGGGAACTTCAGCATCCTCAACTTTGGCATCCTCCTGACTTCCAAAGCTACAGATAAGGACATCTGATCAAGAGACAGGGAAAAGCCCAAGGATCGTTCTCTGGGAAATGTTTATAGACCAATCCTGATGTTCCCTAAAACATTTAGGAAAATATTTTCTGGCAGTCACACGCTGAAGAGTCAATAAATGTTGATAGCAGCTAATTTCTGTTAAATTCCACCTCTCTGACCCTCTACCTTTACACACAGAAAATGAGCTTTCCCAAAGGGGGGAAAAAATAAGGTAGCATATAATTTCTTCATTTTAAGTTATCAGATGAAGACAGTATTCTTCCTGGTGTGATAGAAAACTAGACAAATTCTGGAGCTCAAGAACCATGAAGTCATGGGCAGGCCAAATAACTCAGGATTAAAGCTCCTGCAAGCAGGCAGAGGGGCTGTGGGTTTGATCCCTGGGCCTGCCATACTGGTCCTGCCCCCGGGGCACTCTGAGACAGCAATTGAGATTAGGCCTGGTGGTGGGCTCCTGTAATCCCAGCTCTTGGGAGGCTGTAAACAGGAGAATCACTACAAGTCTGATCTAGTAGTAAGACCCTGAACACCCTGTAGACCTTTCCTTAAAATACAGGAAAAAAATTAAAACAAAACAAAACAGAAAAAGAACCATGAAGTTTCTGATTGTAAGCCTCTATTACAAGGAATGTCTTTTAACCCAAATAAATAAATGTTTTTAAATGAAATTCTGGTGAACAAGTTTTACAAGAAATAATATATAAAATGTCAAATCTATATAAACAAAAATCTCTGTCATATTTGTTGAATAGACATATTTCAAGAAATTTAAATGACAGAATATTTTGGTAGAATAGTACATAATTATATATGTAAATATACTATGGTTTTAAGTCTCATGGCAATCTAGACAAAAGAAAGAAGATAACTTTATGCTTTAGGGTAAAAAGAATGACAATAAATAATGTAACTTAAATATTTTTTACCCATGATCTAACTTTGAGAGGTTGGAACCATATGGTGCTTTACTTTATGCACACAGCAACGAAATGGGAAAAAAATTTTAACATATTTTAACTGCAAAGATAGAAACTGACTTCATTTGTTATTTTATGCATTAACTTCTCAAAGAAAACTATTGGTAAAACTTAGGAGCCTGTGGGTATTCTAAGCCTTTACTAGTCTTTGTAATAATTTCTGCCCTATGGAAGTCTTCTACCTTAAATAGTAAAACCAGTTATAACCTTACATCATTAAAGAAGCAATTAATATGACAAATTAGTGAGTCTATCAAAATCACAAAGTTGAAAGTCTGAACTGGAATCTGATTCAGGATGCTTTCTGATGAGATACTAGATTTCAAAATGTAGAAAATTGGATTCAATTAGGGTAATACTGAAAAAAAAACCCAAAATTAGTTCTAATATGTTGTAATGACCCTGATTTTGTAACCACTGCATTCAAAAAGAAAGAATTACAAATGAGTTGGATAATAATAAACTTAAAATATGTCTGCTCTAGTAGCTTTTCTTTAATAAATCTCCATGTTAATTCCTATGTTGTAGTCACTAAAATGTGTTTTTATGAGTGCATTCTCAAAATATTTACTTATTTATTATAATTATTTTGTATTTTTAGGGAAGGGTGTACAAGGTGTTCAGGTTCTCACTACTGGATTGGACTCAGTGATTCTCCTGTTCACAGCCTCCCAAGAGCTGGGGTGACAGGGGCGTGCCACCACGCCCAGTCTCAATTGCTATCTCATTGCACCCCAGGGGTGGGGCCAGCACAGCGGGCCTAGGGCTTGAACCCCAGACCCCTGTGCCTGCTTTCAGGCACTTGAATCTGCTGAGCTATTTGGCCGGCCCTCTCAAAAAATTTAAATGGATTTTCATAAACGAAGGCAAAACCATCAAATATAATTTTATAATTTCACCCCTAAAAGATATTTATCCCTAAACATAATCTTGAGAATGTTGGGGCTGGCGAGACAGCTCAGTAGAATAAGTGCTTGCCTAGGAAGCTCAAGGTCCTGAGTTCAATCCTCAGTACTGAAAAAAAAAAAAATCTTGAGAATGTTAGCTATCATTTTAATTTATGCAATCTGTTACAATAATGCGATCACTTCTAAGAGCTAATGTATGTCTTTAATTTCATGTCTGAAAATTGGTGGGATGAATTAACCCTCAATAATAATTCATTCATTCTGTGGATTATTCTCACAATGTGGGATTTCCTTCTTTCTTTCACCGCTGCTCTTGTTCTTCATCACCCCTAACCGTTCCTTATGAGCAATGCTTCACACCAGGCTGCCAGTAACCCAAGCCTTTTCTGGCTGCATTCATTCAGAAATAATCAAGATGTCACTTATTTCTAGAAATGATTTCATAACCTGTCACCTTATACTTTCTCAGAAGTGAAAAGAAAACACATTTTAACACAGCAAACTTAACCAGTACCATTTCCTCCTAAATTCTCAGAATTTAATTTTCCACAACTTAAATAGCTATATTTCTCCAAATACTGAATTTCAAAAATTTTTATCCAACACATATTTCAACTGCAGAAATTCACAACTGGTTAAAAAAGTAAAATCATTATCTGAATTAATTATTAGCTAAAGACTTAGGTTTTAATTTCTTATACATTTGTTTCTTTTTTTCTTTCTTTTAATGACTTTATATGCATATATCTGGTAATATGAATAACTGGTTGGAAGACAACACTAGGTATCACAACAAATACTGTGAAATTTATATTACTTTGTTAAGTGAAAATCTGTTGTCACTTGTAATTTTTGTTTTAATTCTAATTTACACTCTCTTTAAAAAAGTTTTTTTGCATGTGTGAATATAGACAATGTCAGTAGAATGCATGACATTTTTAGTTTATTAGGAAATGATAATTTGATATATGTACCATCAAATACTGTCAGATTTGGGTCTTATACTGAGAAGATGGTCATATACTTGGAAATTAATATTGGATCAGTATTAGAGTAAATTTTACTGCCAAGCTGTAGGTGTAAGGTACATAGAATTTCAGTTGAAAACCTACTATTAATTTTAAAATATGAACTATTAAACTAATATCAACTAATGTGTACAAAGACAACAGATTGAATAAAAATTATAGTCATAAGGAGAAACACCAGTGGTTTTTGCTAAATGGTTCTCTGCAAAACAGAGCCCTAAAGCACTGGAACTCTAATTCAGCTCAGGAGTATGCTGTGAAATTTCAATCAACATGAAAACATGATGTATAAATCTAGGAGGATTGTGAAAATCTAAATATCACCAAGAAAATTATCTGGAATTTAGTAAAATGATAATGTGGTAAGACTCCCCTAGGTGTTCACAGTATACCAAGGCCTGTATAATTCTCACAAAATCAATACTATGTTCCTCTGAAGGTTGCAAAAGTCTTGATACAGATTTCAGAGCAAAGGAACTACGGAGATAAGAAGCACACAGAACCACTTATTGTGTTGAAAAGAATTCGGGGATGCCAATCAAATTTTGAATGGTACCTGCTGAGCTTACTGTCACCTTTGCCTCTATTTTCCTATGGCTTTGTCAATCCTGTGTTTCGAGTCAGAGGGACAAGAAAAATTCTTTGTCAGAGAAATCCTGTTTGTGTATAAGTAATCCCACTTCTGATGAGACATTTAGATATGTGTGAAAGTCATGTTCCTCTGAGAGTTTTTCTTATGCTATATTATACAATAATATTCCATCCTGATAGGATAAATTAATGATGTTGACAATGTACTCAGATAAAGCAAGAGCATTTGCCAGGCACACTATTAATAATATCTAGCCATAAATTTAATGACCTGGGAATACAAAAGTAAAGTGTATGTGACACTTAGCACCACTGTATTATTTTTTTTATTGTGAAAGTGTTTTCTTTTATTGTGATAAAATGTATATAAAATAAAATTTGTCTTATAAATCATTTTAGTTATACAATTCCGTGGCATTAATTATAGTGACAAAGCTATGCAAATGACATCAGCAGTTTTTCTACTAAAACAGTAGCTCAATGATATTTTATCTTTATCCTATCTTGAAAATGAGGATGAGCTAGGGAGATGGCTCAGTAGAATAAGTGCTTCCCTGGCAAGCACAAGGGCCTGAGTTCAATCCCCGGTTCCACAAAAAAAAAAAGAAAAGAAAATGAGGAAAAAAAAGTACTATTCTAAGGTATCATTAATGCTTAATTTTTGGACCCATTTTACATGATTATATTGGGTAATCTGCACAAGTACTTTGAAGATAATATATGCAATGTAACAACCATTGTTAACTTCCTAAAACCAAGTACAATCAACTTATATCCATAGATTTTGCATCCATGGACTGGGTTTGGAAAATATATAGAAAAAATTACAAAAAAAGAAGATAGAAAATGAGAACATGGAAGTTTCTGTAGGACTATCAAGCTGGACTTTGAAAAATCATGTTGGTATCATAAATGATAAAAATATAAGGTATTATTCTGAATTTAATTAAAATAGAGATGAAAATCAAATGTCACATAAGTTACAAGGAAAAAAAAACTTTAGGCATTATTATGATACAGTGAGGATATTTGAATATGGTCCTCTGAGAGGGAAAGAATCGCACAGCAATTCTGCAATTCATTTTTCTCCTTGGCAGAGGGAAGCCCCAGGAAATGAAAAAGGCTATATCTGATCTCCTTGGAAACAATCTACAGCAGTGGCTTTTTGCCACAAGGCAACATGTTTTACCAGCAAGAGCATCTTATTGACAAAATGCTGTAAGCAATATATACCTGGTTGTCTAGGATTATTCATAATGAGCAAATATACATTCTGTTGGTTGCTGGGACATGAATCCTTGGAAAATATTACATAACTCACAGTTACACAATTAAGTGTGGAAAGATTTTATGACTACATAGCTGTCTTCCATATTAGTGCTTGAACTACACAACTTGCTTCTGACCACAGATGTGTGCTGTGGGGAGACAGGAGCAGAACAGGTGAGCTGCGGATTCCAGACCTTTGCCTCCTTTGCTGCTTGACACTTATGTATTCATAAGCATGGATGAGCTGTGATGTTTGTTAGACTGATGGTTTCCTGTCACTTAATTTGATAGTCTGAATCTTTGTGATTTTTCAGTAATTCACTTGGTGATATTGTGAAATTTACATTATATTTTCAAATGGGATTTTTTATAATGTAGCCTGTCACTCTTAATTTTTTTTCTAAAGCTGTGTCTACATAATTTTTCTCATTATCAATCATGTATTTTTTTTGTTTTTTTAATCATCTATTTTTTAATCTTTTCTTAATTCTAAACCTCCCAAAGTGTTTCATCTGTTTTGTTAGTCTCCAAAGAAATAGCTTTTTGGTTCATTTTTCATTTCAAATGTCCTATAGAAGATATACACGTGATATTTAACATATAAATAAAAAATCACTTTCATTACTTTTATGTGTACATATATATTTTTCATTTATGTTATATATATATATTTCAAATATTTTGCCCTTTTGTTTTTTAAATTTCTTATTGTTCTCTTGTTTGTTTTACTTGTGACAATATTACATTTTCTAGTTGTTTTGTCATACTATTTTTTAATTTCTCTCTAGGACTCACGAGGAAATGGATTTCAAATTTACAGTTATCATGGTACTTGGGAAAATTTTAAAACTATTTCTAGTTTTATTGAATCATGATTCTAAGAGCTATTCTTTTCAAAGTTTATTAAGATAATATTTATGAAATTATGTTGGCCATGTTCTCTGAAGAGCAATAAATACACATACACATACACATAGCATATATATTTTAATAACATTTTATATTTACAAAACATTTATTATAAATCTTTCATGGAGCTTGTTTGTTTGTTTATACCAGGGATCAATCTAGGGACCTAGTGTTTTCCAGTAAGGTGTTTATGGTGCTGAGTTATTTTCCCAGCCCCATGGACCCTAGTTTTGAGTCTCCATATGTTCTGAAGTTTTCTCTGTCTGTCTCTCCACTCTAAGTCTTTATGAAACTTTGTGAGATTTCTCTTCTTTAAAATCATTTATTTCTTCACCTTTGCTTTGGTATTCACAGGCAATAGATAGTATCTGTTCTCCAGGGCTGGTCACTGAGCAGTTCAAGGACCAGGCACCAGGAGGGACCCTACTCTCAGGACTCAGTTGACCACAGAAGCAGAAAACTCTATTCAGTTATTTTCAGTGCTGCATTTTCTGACATTAATTTGGGGTTCTTATAAATGCAAGCCTGGCAAGCACAAGATACTGAATTTGATCCCTGGTACAAAAAAAAATGGGGTTCTATAATGCCAACCTGCTTAACAGATGGTGGAAAGTTATGAGCAGAGATTCAGAGGGAACTAGTAGTCCTGGGATTTACATTCTTTATGCCTTCCAGGCAATGCAGATAAATAGCAGGGAGAGTTATCTCTGACACAGAAGATGCTGCCTCAGGTAGATGAAGAGGTATTGGGTGGCACCAAGCTGCATCACTGAAAGACCCCTTGGAGGCAGCTGTACCATGATTCTGCAAAAGATGGACAGTTATGTGAGGAAGAAACAAACACTAATATTTCTAAATCCACTGCATATTGGGTTCTTGTTAATGCATGCATGTTTATATCCTTATGCAGTAACATAGTACACTGGAGGAGCCTCTTTTCTTAGCTAGAAATTATTAAACACTTTGGCCTTTGTCAGTGACTTGTGAAAATAGCATCTTATAGTTCACTTCTTTTTTTCTGAATGAAGATAATATCATTACATATTTATTAAAATTATTTGTTTTTAGAAAATTCTACAATTTCACTTGGTCTTTTTTTTTCATTTGGTTTTTTTTTTTTTTTTTGTACTTTTAGAGAAGGGTCTAAAGAATGTTCCGGGTCTCACCACTAGATCAGACTCATAATGATCCACCTGTTTACAGCCTACCAAGAGCTGGGATTACAGGCACTCCTCAATTGCTGTCTCAGTGTGCCCTGGGGTCAAGGCTGGCAGGACAGGCTTGTTTTGGTTTTTAAACCGATTTTCCAAGTTTATATTCAGTAACCTAAATAGCTAGTTTGAAGATAGCATCATGCAATATAGCAAACACAGTTGAATTTCTATTACTTTTGTTCAATGAAATTTTGTATTGTTTCTAATGTTTATTTAATATATCATATTCATTAAAATAATAACTATTATTAAATTATTAATTTTAGGAATATAAAACTGCCTGTGTCATATTTACTATAGCTACAAATGATTTCTCTCATTGTCATCTTTTTAGAACATATCTGAAGTAATACTGTCATGCAGAAAACTATAATGTTTTAGGCACTTGCATTTGTTTATCTTTGAAATGAATTTTAGTCTATATAGCCCAGAATTTACCTGATTTCATGTGACAATGTCTTTTAAAACAGATTCCTAATTTGTTTTACTCTTAAAAAGACACGTATTTTTCATAACATACATCTTACTCTAATATTTCATGTTTTATTTGGATTTATTGGCATAGTTAATCCCTCCTAAACTATGGTTCATCATTATTCTGAACTTAATGAATGCGTGATTATCACAGTTATTAAGTGATCTTGCTTTCCCCCCCACAGGTTTAAATTACCTTACAGCACTAATACTGAAGTCTAATATTCACATAAATATGACCCTATGAAATCATCATCAGAATCTAATATTATCCTCACCAATAACAAAGAATCCCAGCTTTGGTCTTATTCCCCCAGGTAATATATTTCATTATTATATTAGCTCACGTATTATTGGAAGTGGATGTTCGGAAAGTGGGAGTTGGAGATTACATAACAGAGACAACCAAAGTCAACATTTAATATCTAGACCTAATAAAGTGTTCAGTACAAAACATGGTGCTCTCAGTAATTTCTTCACTTTTAACAATGTTTATAAAATATCTATGAAATTCTTTGAATTTTTGTTTTACTAAGAAAAAATCTATAGCATTAATTTCTTAAGTATTCCAGAATATGAATTTTCTGAATTGTTATTTACGAATATTGTAAACTAACAAAAGTTTTGATGAAAATTTCTTGCTATTTGCACGAAAAATACTTAAGGACCCAAGCACAAGTAAGTTCTGATTGGTGGTTTCTTTGGTTGCTGATTTGTGCTGAGCTCCCTGCGTGCTCCACAGACAAGCGCGTCACACATGAGAAGCTGCCTACAGGAGCTTCGCGAGAGTTGGGGCATTGTGTAAACTTTTCTTGTCTTAGTCTGCTTTATTCAGCATCATCAATGGAGTGTGATTGCAATTTGCTTGGGAATAAATGGGTGTAATATCACGTTGAATTGATTCTCTTTCATTCAACTGAGAATTCTTGAGTCAGATGAAACTGAGAAGAAATATTGTTAGTCAAGCTTGCTGTCTTGGAGGCAGCTGCCAATTAAAACAGTATTTAAATTTAATTGAGGGATCTGTCCAAGAGAAGGGTGTGTGAGAATTACCATAAGAATATGTAATTTGTGAATGAAAGCACGTGTGACAGAGCGGTGGCAAGCAGAGGCTGGTGATCTGCAATCCTGAGTGACTATACTGTGAAAGCCCTGTTGGTGCACAGGCAATGAATGAGAGGACAGCTCAGGTTTGTATCACCTCCAAGTGACACTCAAGTACAAGATTTTGTCCAAGAAAATTGGTTGGGAAGTTCTCTGCTATTTGAAGCTTTGGCTAATGATGTTTAGTACAGTGTCTTGTCCATAGAAACGGTAGCTTTGTCACTGAGTAACATATTCCAGATAAAGAGGTCCACTCGCTGACCCCAGACCTTACCAGCCTGATATGTGAACCAAGTTCTGTGATGTAGTTTCAAGTTGAGTGCCATGTTGGCCCTAGAGTCTCTCTCTTATTCTTCTTCTCCTCTCATTCTGATCTGAATAAAATAATGAAAACTCTCAATGAGCAAAACAAATCTGGAGACCAGAAAAAAGATAAGTGCAAACTTACATACCCCATGGGGGAAAAAAAGTGATTTTTTTTTTTGAAACTGAGGATTGAACTCGGGCCTTTGTGCTTGCCAGGGAAGCACCTAAAAAACTGTTAATATCCTATCCTTTTCTTGATTTAAAATCAGAAAGCTTGTGTCTTATTGTTTTCGAAATTTTCATGTAAAATAATTTTAATTTCCTTGTCTGGAATGGTACTAGTAAGTCTGATGCTTGATGATTCGTTCTCTCTTGATTTCATTGGCTGTGGTGCTTTGGCTACTTTATCAAAAAACGCCACATGCTTGTGTTCCTGCAGGGTTGGTGATTTGTGTGCATCTGCGGTCACTGCCCCATGTCTCGGCACGGCTGCCTCTTTTGGAGCCCTCGCTTCAGCCTGGCCTGCTGTGCACTTTTATTCTTGTTCTCTTGCATTTGGTTATCCTTGACCATCATGACAGAGTGGTTGCAAAGTACACTGATGTCTTACTCCTCCATCATTTCGCCCCAATTCTTTTCAGTGTGTACACAGATGACATTTCTGTTATCATTCCAAATGAAGATTGACCATAGAAAGTAAAGCAATTGCCCTTCTATTTATTTCTATGAAGTCACACACCTTATTTTCTACTTCCTAAAATTGAATGCTAAAGGACAAGGACAAGTTAGTAGCAACAAGGGTTCTGCCTGACGCTGCTGTCTTCCGTGCTCCCAACATAAAAGAAAATGTGTGACAGTACTGAGTTCTCAAACAGGGAAATCTGAAACACACATAACATAGGGATGACAGAAAATTCCTGAAAATGTAGAATTTCTTGAACCACTCATGTTCAAAGTAGAGAATTAAATTGCATTTTACCTATTTGCAATGAAAAACTATGCACTGAAAATGAATGCCCCATGAGACCATGATAAATGCAGGAAATCAGACACACAGCTTAAGTATCTTGTGATTTCTCGGATATGAAAAACCTCAAATATAAAGACAAAAATAAAAGATACATAATGGGAAGTGGGGAGATCGTTCTTTTGCAAAAGTGAAGGTAACTAAGAAATGGAGTAATTGGGAAGAGAAAATGGGTGGTGGAGAGAAAAAAATGAATATGTATGTCTATGTTCCAACTTCCCCTGAGGAATATAAATCATTGGCAAACATGTGCCAACAAAAATAAAAATAGAAAGGTATTGATAGCTACTAATAATGTATGTGGAAATAGCAAGGAGACTCACTACATTATTCAGTAAATACTTATTGAGCAACTACTACATCAGGCACATGCTGATGTGCTGGAGACAGAGAAATGAACAAAAACTCAGATTTGGTTTTTGTAGATCTTAGAAATCTAGGAATAAAAATTGGAAGTGTCAGGTTTGGTATGAGCCCCAAAGAATAAGAGAGAAAAGGATAGAAAGACAAGGCATTTTAGGCATCACTAGAAAGTGACAGGGAATGCTTTTCTGATTATGAGCTCTGATCAGATTCCTGGATGTCAGGTTGATAACAGTAGCTTCCAAGGGCTGGCCAGATAGCTCAGCAGATTAAAACTCTGTTTAGGCAGATGCAGGGACCAGGGTGCAATCCCTGGTGTGTCTTGCTGGCCACGCCCTTGGGGCATGCTGAGCCAGAGATTGAGTCTGGGCATGATGGCACACATCTGTAATCCTAGCACTTGGGAGGCTGAAAACAGGATCACTACAAGTCTGATCTGTGTAATGAAAACTTGTAGACCCTGTACTAAATGCATAAAAAAGAGTAGCTTCTAAAATATCCCAACTCTGTTCTCTAGAAAATAAGATGTTTTGACAGTGTGTTATGCTTTCTCTAAAATGAACAATGCAAACAGTGTTCAGCTTCTGTACTAACAAATAAGTACTAGTCACTAACTTTATTGAATTAGTATTCTTTTCAATGAGCATGTAAATATTAAATATTCACAATACTCTAAACATATGTCTATAAACATATCAGAAGTTAAGCATTTTGTCTTTATATCTATTTGTTCGTGTCTTAAGCATATTTGAAGCAATATTTTTGATAGAGGATTTGAAAGTACTTGAATTTATCAGGTGACTATAAAGAGACAGATCCATTGAAATGAACTCAAGCTTCTATGGTACAAAGTTGCACAAGACTCTGATTGAACAGGTAGGGAAACTGTTCATCCCATTTCCTCAACTTTTGACAGACAGATTTTCACTCTTGATAACCACTTCATGGCTCTCCATGCTACTTTTCAGGAAATGCAACTGACAGATTAGAAAAACTCACTTTAGTTAAATTTTAGCAAATGTATCATGCTCTTTAGAATGAAAGGATTGGTCACATTCTGAGAAAAGCAGCCACCTAAGGGGTCTCTCTTGCTCACATTCTGTAAGACTCACACATTTGATAGATCAGTGGGTGTCTGCTGTCTCAAAGCTTTAACACTTTCCATTCTCATAAGCCTATTCTTTGGCACTCCTAGTTTTGGGGATCTAAAGTCAATTCATGCATACTGAGAGGAGTTTTTTTTCCTACTTATTCATCAGAAAGTTGTCTTTCTGATTGCTGTTGCCAATTTCCAGATTGTAAAACTAAACTTAGAAGATATAAGAGACAGTAGACATAGTCTTGGGGTAGAGCGAAAGACGTCTAAGGAGACAGGGGAGAGTAGGAGACTCTCATGAACACTAGGCTGTGCAGACAGGTGGAAAACACTGCAGCTTGGTAACAGAGAGAAACATGGGTTCTGATACTAGCTTAAATGAACAGAGCCCTAGGGTAGAAAGCATTGATTTAAAATGCCTAGCAGGAAAGGCAGGACAGGTTGAAGTATTCACACACAGAACTTGAGTGTGGAAACAAATAGGTTTTAGTAGTGCCTCGCAATCCAACCCATATCTGGTGGGTTCAAATAGTGAAAGAGTGGTTTAAGAAATGACTTACTGAAAAAGTTGGAGCATTTTTTGACTCACTCACTGTTTTCTTCATTTTGGGAGGTTGTCGGAATTTTTGGTCTTCTATTTTCTTATCTTTTTACTTTATCTTGCTCTTATCTATTTCTATTTCTATTAATTTGTTTTACTTCTTGTTAGGATCCTTTATTTCTTTTCTCCTCATCTTCCTTCTTTCTATTTTTAAATTTTACTTCTTTAGTTTTTCCCCTTCTATACCTTATCCTCCTTTACAACTATGTATTATTAATGTTTTAAAGTTTATATTTCATTGACCCTAAGCTAATATCATTGAAATATTGCCTATAATTAATGGTGATATATTTGTTTCATTTAAGAAATATTTACCATATGTTGATACTTGGTTTGTCTTTGTGTCTATATTATAATTACAGATTTCTTATCTCTCATTAAGGATAGTACAGTGGTAATATTTATTGGTTTGTACAGTAAGTCAATACCAAGTTTGTCATTGACTCTATTAGAATTGCTGACTGTGTTGCTTTTTCCAGGTACATTTATTGCTATTAATTGCTTTTATTATATGACAATATCTGGTTTGTACTTGTGTTATCAATAATACTGTGGTTCATATTCAGAGAACCCTAGAACTCCCCTATCAATAGAGACAGTTAGATTTTGTTTAAAAGATAATTAAATAAAAACAATATAGGCTTTCAAAACAAGATGATAGGAAATTAACAATGGTTATTACACTGCGTATTGTTATTTTCAGAGCAGGTATATACGTGTATACATAGGTGTATAAGATTGATCAAACTCTACAAGTACCAACTGTTCCTTTCAAGATTTTGGAAAGACATAAATCAGAAATTTCACAGATTGATAAGATGGTTAACAAGAAAGAAGAAACAACCTGATAAGGAAGTCAATAAACAGAATGAGCAGTGAGCTTATAAAAAACAGTAACAAAAAGACAGTTGTACTAAACAAAATGGTATAAAATATGATTAATTAATTTAGCAAACTATTGGGTTACATGAAAAGGTACTAAATAGAAATTATGGAGATAAAGGTTTCCATTAATGTATTGGCAGCAGGAGTGACAAATGTGATGATTGAATGCAAGAACTGAAAGACACAGCTGATGCATGTGACCAATGCTCAGAAATATCTTACAGACAAGAGAACATTGAAAATAGATATAACTGTTACAGTGTGAAAGAAGATAACCTGAAATTGGAGAAAAAAGCCAGCTTGAATAGCAGAAAAAAATCTAATTACAGAAATAATAAAAATTTCCAAGTATGTTACACTTCTCTTAATACTTTGAAAGTTTAATTATTTCTGTAATTAGATTATAATTATAATGGGGAACTCCTGTACCTCACTATCAGAAGTGAAACAGTCAACTATACAATGAATCAACAGCCACTACAACAAAAATCAGAGCTGAACTACATCTTCAAATTAATGGACTTAATAGATAGCTACAGAGTATTCCACCCAACAGGAACAGTACATATTTTTCTCAGCAGCACATGGATTTTTTTTTGTTGTTGAAAATAGATCACATACTTGATTTTAAAGCATGTTTAAGTGAAAACAAAATAAATGAAGATATTCCACTTGCATTAGCAGAAAATAGTGCAATAGAAACAAAAAACAAAAGAAACCAAAAAATCATGAGAATGTGTGCAGATTAAACATTATCCTCTTGAATCTCCTATGGGCCCAGGAGGAAATCAGGGAAGACATTTTACAGGTCCTACAGGCGAAAATAATGCCAATACAACACACAGGACCCCTGTGACACAATGAATGTATCCCTGACAGGGAAGCTCACAGCTCTGAGGCCCCTATGTCAGGTAAGCAGGGTGTGTCCACACAATGGCCTATGATGCCCCTCAAGGTTCTAAAAAGGAAGAACAATGTAAATCCAAAGGCAGTGCAAGAATTAAATGAAAAAGATAGGAACAAAAATGAATGAAATTAAGACTAAAAAGGAATTTAAATGAGTCAACAAATTGAAAAGCTTTGAAAGAATAAAAAAAATTAGACAAAACTTTAGCATGTCTTATTGAAAAATAAAATGAAAGAACAATGTATAGCCAGACAATTAGAAATGAAAAATGAGAAATCACTGAAATCCAGAAGATTATTTAACTACTTTAACAATATCTACTCCAGAAATTGTGGAATTCAGAAGAAAAGGATAGATTACTCTATACATATGAATTACCAAAACTAAATTAGAAGACATAAAACCCCTTAAATATAAAATTAAAAAGCTTCTGTACAAAAATTGGCATAGATAATAAATGTGATTTGACAATCTAAAGAACAGGAAAATCATTGCCAGCCATTGGTCAGAGGACTAATGGACAATGAAATTGAAGCAGTAACTTAAAAAGAAAAAAAAAACTTTAGTGAGTAACAGAATTTTAGTATGTGATGGATTGACCACTGACTCCTGCAAGAAATTCCAGGAATAGTCAAAGCCAATACTCCTCAAACTCGAAACTGAAGTTGAAAGGGAAGGCGTACTCACAGTCATTCTTGGAAGATAGAATTAAACAAGTTCCAAGACAAAGTAAGGAATCAAATAAAAAAAGAACTGTAAGCTAATCTCTTTATTGATCATCAATACAAAAATTCTCAACAAATTGCAAACAAAATGTAAGAACTTATCCAAAAGATTATACACGATGTACAATAGGCTTCATCCCAGGTATCAACATACAGAAGTCAGTAACTATAAAACATCACTTAAACAGAATTGAAGAGAGAAATTATTTTTTCAAAGACAAAAATTCTATACTTATGGCAATAGATGCAGAAAAATCCTAAAGCAAAATCCAGCATTCATTTATGACATAAAAATTGTGAAAGACAAACATGAACAGAAAGGCATTTCTTGATATGATGGAAGCCATTTATGACAAGAGTACTGCCAACATCATATTTTTTGGAGAAATTTTAAAAGCTTTTCCTGTGAAATCAGGAAGCAGAAAGAATGTTCACTCCCATCACTTTTATTCAGTGTAATACTTGAAACAGTCAGAGGAATCAGACTGAATCAGACAAGAGAAAGAAATAAAAGAAACATGAATAGGAAAGAAAGAAGTCAGATTGTTATATTTGCAAGTGGCATGGTCTTCTATATATGAGATGCAAAATATGCCACCAAGACTCCTAGAGTAAATGAACCAATTCAGTCAGGTAACGGGATACAAAAACTCACAGTAATCAGAATTTCTACACCCACAATGAGCCTACAGACAAAGAAATTAGGAAAACTGTTCCATACATAACTTTCAAGAAAAAGCGCATATGTAGGTATTCACCTTACCAAGGAAATGAAGTACTGAATTACGTACTTTGATGATGGTATTCTGAAAACAGAGACTCTGGGGGGTATCAGAAAATGAAAAAAGAATCTCTACAAGGAACAATGAACAAGGTGAGACAAAGAGTACGAAATCTGCTTTTGTGACAGCAACAAGGCATGTGGCTTAATATCTGGGTGCAGGCAGAGAGGGTCAGAAGGCTGCCTATAGGGAACAAAAAGAAGTGGGCTTTTAAAAAATAGGAATAGAAAGAAGGCAAGGGACAGTAAGGAGGAAGCTGTAAATAAATATCAGTGGGCAAAATTCTTTCTATGTCTTGCACCTCAGTGGGTGAAATCCACAAGGCATCCAATGTAAATTTTCAGGTACCTCCAAATGCCTGGGCACCTGCAAGATTCTACGTCCTTTCTTATCTCTTTTAGTCTCCACTGAGAACAAAATCTCTACTGGGTGCTATGAGAGTCATACCTGATTTGAGACTTGTAATCTCCTTTTCTTGGATTAGGCAGAAAAGAATATTGTCAGAATGACCATACTTATGGGAATATAGATTTAATACAATTCCAATCAAAATGCCAACAGCATTCTTCACAAAATTATAGAGAATTATACTAAAATTATGGCACAAAAGTACATCAATGAAGCAGACTACCAGGTATGAAAAAAAACAAGGCACATTAAGTCATCATACCTTTGACAAAAAAAAGCTAAAAAGCATGTAGGAGAAATGCTGCTGGAAAAACAGGGTACAAACACGAAGTTTGAAGCTAAATACACATCTCTAACCACCTACTAAGAGCAAAATAGATTAGAGATTTAAATATTAAAACAGAAACATTTAATAGGGATGATAAAACGAAGAAGTATGCAAAGAAAAGGACTTTCTGAACAAAACCATTATCATATAAAAGGTAACACTAAGGACCGGCCAGATAGCTCAGTAGACTAAAGGTCCTGCTTAGGTAGGCACAGTGACTGGGGTTTGGTCCCCGGTGTGCCATGCTGGCCCCACCCCCAGGGCATACTGGACTGGGGACTGAGACTGGGTGTGCTGGTGCACACCTGTACTCCCAGCGCTGGGGAGGCTGAAAACAGGAGGTGAGTCCGATCTGTGTAGTGAGAACCTTGTAAACTCTGTGCTAAATACAAAACAAAAACAAAAGCAAAAACCAAGCAAGTGGGATATCAAATTAAAAAGCTTCTGTACAAAAATTGTCATAGCCAAAAAATGTGAACTGACAACCTAAAGATTGGATAAAACATTTGCCAGCCATTGCTCAGAGGGCTAATATCTAGACTATGTAAAGAACCCAAAGAGAGTAAATCCTTCAAAATAAATGTTTATTCAAGGACTTGGCAGCTTAAATGAATACTTCTCAGCAGAAGACCAAATTGCCAAAAAATACATGAAAAAGTATCACTATCTCTGCTGATTAGAGAAATGCACAATGAAACGTCAAAATTCCATTTTCTTCCAAAAAAATGGCTATCATGAAAATCAAATATTAACAAATACCATTAAGGCTGCAGGGAAAAATAAATCCTTAACGAATCCAGGTGAAGCTGCAAGGTGAGGGTGGGAATGTAATTCAGCACAACCATTATAAGTATGGAAATTCCTCACTAAACTAAAATTATAAAATTCATTTGACTCAGCTCTTCAACTTCCAGCTATCTTTCCAAAAGAGTTACTGCCATCTTACTGTAACATTACATGCATACCTATATTTATAGCAGCACAAATCTGACAGCTAAACCTTGCCACTAGCCTATATGTCCATCAATGCATCAATGAATTAATAAATTGTAGTGTTTATAGATAATGGAGTACTACTCTTGCATAAAGTGCATAAATTTGGTCATTTGGAGGAAATTATTGCAATTTGAGAGCATAATATTAAGTGGTATAAATCAGACATCCAAGCTTAAATATCACACATGCATGATTTTTTCTCTGTGAGAAACCCAAAGTATGAACACATTAAAGAGCAGAATAAAATAATAATAATAATAATAATAATAATAATAAGGAAGGGAGACAGGACTTTTGCAAAAGAAGGGAAGACCAGTGGATGGAGAGAGAGGTGGAAAAGGACAGGAAGTGATGAAGAAAGAGTTGAGGTATGTTCTGCACATGCATCTACCACCACTGGGAAATTTGTTTCTAAAAAGTGGCCCACCAACTGAATGTTACTGGAATCTGGATGGCTCACCTCTTTTGCTGGAGTTGGGTTACAGCTTCTTCTCTCTGATCCCAAAGAGCGAATTGACTGACGTGGGCTGAAAGCATTGGCAAAGTTTATTCAAGAAGCAAAAATGAAGAGTGTGAGAGAAACTGGCTTTGCAGAGTGAGCTTGGACAGAGCGCACAGGAAAAGAGGGGGAGCAAAGATAGATGTACACACTGCATTTGGGAAACAAAGAAAGGGTTTTCATAGAATACTATGATAGCAAAGCCTTCATGATACGTGATGTTGATATGCCTTTATGCTCTCCAAATCTTGAGGAATCCCCAAGGACTTCTATCTATGGGTGTTGAGATGCAGTGCTGGTGCCTACTACTCAGGCTGACTTCAGTCCTAGGCCATCCTATCAAAAACCTGTTTGAGTTCTTCCAGGAAGTCCACATGCAGCAATGTAGGAATTGCAGATATATCTGGGATCTTGTAGTTAACAGGTGGTACCCACTTCTTCAGGCAGCTTTTTCCACTCCCCAGTCTCCTCCATCACTGCTCCCACCAACAGAATACTAGGTACTATGCACATAGTAAGGTCAAAGGTGATGGAGGCATTCATCATACAGGACAGTGTACATCTCCCTTAGAGCACCCCACTCTCTTACAGCACAGATTCCACTGGAGGATGTTTTCACACAAAGGCCCTGTGAGGAGATTGGGTTCCAGCAGGTATAAGCTGCGCCCCAGAATTCACACTTCTTCCCCTTCTAGGTACTGCCTAGGTTGCTGCTTTGGGCCTCACTCTGAAGGCATCCACATATTCCTTTTGCATCCAGAGCCTCATTTTTGATCTTAGGAACTTCACAAGTTGGACTTTGAAGTTGTCATCTTAATTTTGTTTTTCACTGTTACCAGTGAAAAGTGAGAAAGCATCTCTAAGAATCATTTCATTCTCTGTGGAGTCTGCATGAGTTTAAGTTGAAGAAACAATTTCAGGCTAAGGTTTGTACTACTGTAAAGCAAGTTACATTTTTTATAAAGAATTATGACACTGAGGGAATAAAAGAGTTTGGTGATTCTGAATGCTAGAGGTAGGTAACAGGAGTGTTTTGAGTGCACTAAGTTCTCACGAGCTAAGAGTTTCACATAATCAGCATCATCCCATTGCTCCTGTGTAGCTCTTCTGTGTAGTTGTTTTAATTCAGTGGACCTGCAGTCTTGTTCTGGCAGCTTGCCAGGGCACAGACATTATAAAGCTTTTATCTGTTTTAGAAGGTGCACTGTCAAATGCTCTTTATAAATGACTTACAAATGTTGAAGTTAAGTGAAAATGTAAAGGAATAAATCTCTGGGGTCTCTTACTAAAATGCTGTTTGCCAAAGCATCTCATCAGCATTGTTCCTAGAAATAAAATGCTCACCAAGACAGATCTGTATACCGGTCAAGGCATCCATAACAACTCACAATGTAAGTATCATGAGCTAACTCTTCACACTCTGCAGTCAAGACTTAATTAGGAGCTCAGGAGCAATGTATTTTCTTAACTCTCTCTGCTATTAGTTGTTACTTTTTCTTACATGGTGTCAAATCTGAAGCTTCTTCAAAAAAGGGAAGGAGCAAGCCTCTTTTGCAAGCTTGTATTGTATGCAGGCTACCTGACTTAAGGGAGGGTAGCATTCACGCCAATCCCAGCACCAGACAATGAACCAATCACAGTGCTCAGATTCAGCCACTTCCGGAACGCCCAATGCCCACCTCTGCAGGATGTTGTGGGGAGCCAGAAACCACACCAATGTGCATAGTAAGTGCATGAATTAGGCAGAAAACTTGCTACTCCTAGTGACAAAAGTGAAACACTGTCTGAGTACGGTGCCTTCAAGGCTGTAGGAGCGATCATGGTCAGAACCAGGAGAATCTAGAGCTCTTAATCCATGACTAATGGACTTGGTGTTGAGATGGAAGGGTGAATTGTGAATGGATAAATGAATCAATATATGCAAGAATAGAGAGAAAGCATACAAGAATAGAGAGATACAATATTTTTATGTGTAGCTAGCTATTGAAGACAGTGAAAACACAGAACCTATAAGTTAAATAAGCTAAATAAAGCATAGCTTATCTCTGCTGTAACATTTTCACTCACCTTAAAATCTATAAAAGAGAAAAGATGACAATGATAAACTCAGGTACATAAAATATAAGAGAAAAATAAAGAAGAAATAGCTGATTTGTAAAGTATAAGTTGACAATTGCAAAAACCTATATATGAGGCAATAGCACAATTTTGAAGCTGATTACTGGATTGTTTTATAAATTAAGATATTCAGAACTATTCTAGGCTCTGAGAAATGAAGTAAAAATTAAAAGTATTTCTGTGAACTTATACTTCTAATTGCATGTTTACTAACAAATTTGAAAGGCTGGATTAGTGGGAAAGCTTATGTTTAAATAGATCTCTGCAACGTGCTAAAAAAAGGAATCGATTCTACCTACTTGCATTTAACTTATGGAAGACAAGGTTGTCAGAAAATTATCCCAATGTAAAATATATATAATTTTAAGTAAACTTTTTTTATCAGATGACACAATTTAATTGAGTTTTCACAAAAAAATTCAATAGCTTGCATAGAAATAAAAATTCCAGAGTTAGAAATTTATTTTCAGTGTTTCAATGAAGAAAAGACTCTTCCTTGGCGTTGCCTACAGAGGTGGCAGCCATCTCCCACTTGGCACCATGGTGGCCCTCAGGCCCCTTGTGAAGTCCAAGATCTTCAAAAAGAGGACCAAGAAGTTCATCCGGCACCAGTCAGACTGAGGCCAAAATTAAGCGCAAATGGTGGAAACCCAGAGGCATCAATAACAGGGTGTGGAGGAGGTTCAAGGGCCAGATCTTGATGTTCAACATAGGTTATGGAAGTAACAAAAAGACAAAGCACATGCTGCCCAGTGGCTTCCGGAAGTT
>NDGM011199545.1:0-25702 GCA_002564305.1 Octomys mimax | reverse complement strand
GCTTTAGTTCAGCTTGTTCCAAGTAGGTGCTCCAGACCACTGAGCCATCTCGCCAGCCCCCAAATACATTTTAAAAAATTTAATTTTTATTTATTTAGTTAGTTGGTACAGGGTCTCGCTACACAGCTCAGACTTTAGTGATCCTCCTGTCTCAACCTCCCCAGCACTGGGATTACAGGCATGTGCCACCATGCCCGGTTTCAGGGCCAGCACGGCATGTGGTACCAGGGATCAAACATGTGTCCTTGCACTTGCCAGGCAGGCCCTTTAGAAAAGCATTGAGATGCTGGGGAGATAACTCCGTGGTTTAAGCACCTGCCTGGCAAGTGCAAGATCCTGAGTTTGATCCTTGGTACTAAAAACCAACCAACAAACAAAAAGCATTGAGAGCCATCAGCTCACAAGTACATTCCTGCAGACCCCAGCCAGAATGTTGCCACGATGCCCTGGTACTCCAGGCCTGTATGAACTTACCATCCCTGGCTACTGGTGTGCACAACTTACTCAAAGCTCCCTGGACAGTCCTCTTGCTCCCCCTGCCCGCATCCAGGAAGAAAAGTGAGGCTGAGCCTGGGGAAGGGAGGGAGCACTGGCTCAGGACCAGCGTGGGTCATGGATGCATGGACATGTATGTGTGAAGGGACAGCAGAGACCTAAATGTGCAGATGTGTGTGGAGAGTCAGATCCCCGGGCCAGAAGCCTAGCCACTGCTGCACAGGTGCAGCCTCAGGCTCTGTCCCCGCTGCGCATGCCTGTGTCCTTCCACTGTTGCCAGGGGCTCCTCTGGAGGGTACTTTGCTCTGCTGGGACTGTGCTACCTGTCCCTCTTCACTGTTCCTGTGGAAACAGCCTGAGCCTGACCTTTCCATCTGAATTTCCCACCCCACATGCAAGACTGAGCAGCACTTGCCCCTCAGGCCTGCAACCTTGATGCGGGCACTGGGCAGCAGAGTCGTGGGTGTGGATGGGGTCAAGGGAAGTGTGCTGGTCCCCAGCCTGTACCTGTCTCTGCTGTCCCCAGGAAGTGGGGGCACATTGCCAGGGAGGTGGGGTTACAGCTCCACAGCCTGGTCCTGAGACATGGGAAAGAAGCTCACGGCAGAGGGGAAGGGAGGGCCTAGGTCCCGCTCTGCCCAGGGGTTCCGTGCATCTGGACTTGTGGGCATTTTGAGGCTCAGCCTTGCATGTGGATTTACTCTCTTCCCCAGAAGAGAGTGGGGAGTGAGGCTGGGGAGCCAGGTCTGCCTCCAGGAGCTGTGGTGAAGATGGTGCCCACAGGGAGCTGAGCTCTGTGCCCCATCGTCCTCCAGCTCTCCTCTCCACCTTGGGGCTCAGCTCTTCAGTCTGCCCCTTGATGCACAGTCCTCCCTGCTCCTCCTTACAGAAATGACAGCTGACAAACTCATTCCAGCATCCAGCTTTGTTCTCCTTTCCCAGAGTGAGGTCATCAGCCCTCAAGGCAGCAGCAGTGGAAGGGCCAGGGACTTCAGGCAGCTGGAGGAAGTGGCTGGCTGCCTTGTGTCACCTGGGAGGCATTGCTAGCAGGGCCTGGGGCTGCTTCAGTAGCCAAGGAGAGATGGGAGCCCAGCCAGGCAAGCAGCCACCATCTCTGCAGCCCCAGGGAGGACCTCAGTGGCAGCATAGGGGGTCCCTGGTCCCTCTGTGTCCAGGCTCCTGGTGGGCCAGGGAAACTGGCTAGAAAATGTTAAAGACATGGAGGCCAGGGTGAAAGCTATCTGGGGTCCGTGTTGATCCAGAGGAGACAGGATGGGTAAGGGCAGCACCCTTGGGCCCACAGCCTCCTGGGATCGGATGGTCTCTCTGGGGGGCCTAAGGGGGCTTCCTAAGTCCTGAAAGTGGAGGGGGCATGAGGTGACATGCATGCACGTCCCGTGGGCTGCAGGGCAGCACCCAGAGCTCTGCAGTGTGGCCTGGCCCCGCCATAGTCTCCAAGGGGCTGATACTGCTGCAAAGAGAAAGGTGAGAGTCACTCATGCCTCACAGAAACTGGAAAGTGAGCCACCATACCCAGGACTGAGGTGGCCTGCATGGCCCCTACTGGCACTCTCAGTGTTTACAGCCAAGTGATCTGCAGAGAGAAGAGGACACTGAAGGGGCTGTTGGGCAATGCCGCCTCAATCCCCATTCATAAGTCAGAAGCTGGCTCTGGCCTCCGGGAGAGCTGACGAGGTAGGATTCCATAAATATCTAAGCATATCTTTATTGTATTCTGATGAGTCAGGGAATCATAAATCATCTTCATGCCATTCATGCCTCTATAGCCACCTAATCCCTCGCTGGCAAAGCTGGCTTGAGACCGCTGACTCTGGTGACATAACTGTGGGGCCATCTGTCAACACTTGAGCCCTCAGTCACCTGGTCAGACTGCCTGCTTCCCGTCACTGTGCTGCACCCCAAAAGTCGCTCAGTGACTGCTGTCCAGCCAGGACAGTCACAGGGGCTTTACGGTGCAGAGTCACCTATAGCATGCTCACGCTTGTGCCCGTCCCTGAGGACTGCAGAGCAGGTCCCAGACGCCATCGCACACTTAGTTCTGTGACGATAATAAACACGGTGGGAAGCTGCCGTGTCGCATCTAGCCCAAGCAGCACTGACTCACCCCACTCCAGGCCCCTCTTTGTCCAAGTACTTGGTCCAAGGGAAGCCACCCACTGTCCTTGGCTGGAAAGGGGCCATTTGTGCCACTGATATTCCCACTCTGGTTCTGGCTGCAGGCCAGCCACTTCTCACAGTGGCTTTTGCTGTTCCTTTTCCCATATTTCTTCACCATGCTCATTAGGGGTCAAACTTTGTTCAGATTCTTTAGGCACAACCCTCCAGACTGGACCCACATGGGACACCATGACCCAGGGAGAGGAGAGGCCAGGTCCTGCACCCCAACCTTACCTTGTCTTGGCGCAGCCATCAGGGTGACTTAGTGTTTCTCATGTTGAATCTGTCAACCACTCGAACCTCTTGCAGGTGAGAGCCAGACACATTAGACAGAGCTGAGCCCCTCTCTGTCTCTGTGGAAAAGCCCTCAGTCCCAGCCCCTGCTCCCAGTGGCACAGCTGCCAGGCTTCCCGGGTTGTGGGTAAATGGTATCCACACCCTGCCTGCGCTCTGTCCCATCAGCTGTCACCGCTTTCATGTATAGTGGCACTCAGCTCTCACCCATGTTTTCCTGAGTGTCTTTGCAGGTGGTGTGAGTCTCCACCAGTGTGTGTGGGCTCAGTCTTCCCAGTGTCCCTGTCCCCACTGAGCTTGGAGGCCCCTGACGTTGCAGGCCCTGCCACAGGCACACGCCTTCACTGGTCTGCGCCTGGCTTTCATGCTTTCACGTTTCTGTCAGGACTTCTGAAGAACCAGCATTCCTGATGTTCCACGTCTATGTCATTTTGATGGTTCTTGCTTCTTGTGTCCTCTCTGGAGATGTCTCTCTCCCATGGTCATGAATCACCTTCCTTTTCTTCCAGGAGTTTATAGATTAAGTGTCTCTGCTTAGATCTTTGGTGTGCTCCAAGATAATGTTCGTGTGTGCCATTAATGAAGGGGGAGGTTGATGTGTTTTCCATGTGGCTGTGCAGTTGGGTCACCCTGTGTTCAGGAGGGTGTTCTTCCGGGAAGAGGCACCCTTGTCGTCAGCACTGCCCTTGATGCAGAGAGCCTGCACCACACTGCCTGATGCCTGGCTGCAGAGCACGCCTTGCCTTTCCTTTTAAGTACTGGGAATTGAACCCAGGACCTTCACACTGGTCTCTACCCCCAGCTCTTTTTTTTTTTTTTTTAAATTTTGAAACAGGGTCTCACTAAGTCACTAAGTTGCCAGGCAAGGCTTGAATTTATGATCTTCTCCATGCCCAGCTTGGAGCACATATGTTAAAACAGCTTTTTAAAATCTACAATGGTGTATCAGGTTTGACCTCCCAACACACACATGTGCACTTGCCCATAAATCTATTTAAAGGAAGATTTTTTTAAAAGCCTGGGTTCAGAAGCTTTCCCCTGTAATCCTCCCAGTTTAGGAGGCTGAAGCAGGAGTACTCCAAGTTCAAAGCCAGCCTGAACAACTATCCAGTCTCAAAATGAAACTTAAGGGAAAGCAAGGGTGGCTCGGGAGTCCCTGAGCTCGATCCCCAGCGCCACTGGAATAAATAGGCGCACTCCATGCAGCCTGCCTGTCCGCCAAGGAAGTGCTGGTCTGTAAAGTGCTATGGATTGCAGGCTGGGAAGAGAGGTGTTGTGTGCTTGAAGCAACAGCCACCCAAGTCCCAGGTACCCCTCTTGCCTCAGGACAGAGGGGACTCTGAGGCCAGCCCCATACCAAAGGCTAAAGGGTTTCTCTTACCATCCCCAGGTACTGCCCCAGGATCACAGCTGGTGCAGATGCTGCTCTGGGCTGGCAGAAGTGGCCACCCCTTTTAGCCCAAACCCTTTGTACCAAACCCTTGGGGCCTGTATACTCAAATTTTTGGAACTGTGTAGGAGTAAGGTGGTTACTGCCCACCCTGAGATGGGTGTCGAATACAGCTGCTAGGTGGCAGGTGGCAGGGCATGCAGGTAGTCCAGATGCCAGGTGGTTCCCACTGGGCATGTGGCCCCTCTGGAGGCCTGGGCTGAGCCAAGTACAGTGTCCTGAAAAGGGCAGCCCTCAGAGTTGTAGTGAGTCCTGTCTCTTAGAGTATGAACACGATGGTTAAAATACCTGGTCAGCCAAGTGTTGCCTCCATTCATGTCCCTGGCCTCAAGAACCTTCCAGAAAGTGGTGCCATTGTAGTTCAAGAAGCTTCTTCCCTCTCAGAACCAGATGCCAGAGGTGAAAAGATCTCAGACATATTCCCTGCTGCCTCCATGCTGCCGTGAGCAGGTTTAAAGACCCAACAAGGTGAGAGGCTTCCTAAGGCCTGTGCCACACACAGGTCTTCAGGAGAATGAGATTGCACATGCATCTGATCCTTACTTACTTCTTTGTGGATCAGTTGCTTTGGAATCCCTTGACATTTACAAAGCTAGTGTGCCGGCAGCCCTGTGGCTCAGCTGTCCTGGGCCGTCTCTGGTAATGTGAAAAGTTAGCAGTCATCATTGTACCCTGTTGAAAGATCTAAAAACCACTTTTCTCAGCCAGAGACTGTTGAAAAATGAAAAACAAAACAAAAGATGGCAAAACAAAGGTGGGCACATAGTCCTAGCCCTCTGACCCCTCACAGGGGCAGCTGGACCAACTGTGGTCCCTGGGCAATTGGCGGTCCCTCATGAGGGAGTGGTGCCACCCCCACATGCCCCCTCCCCAGCCACTGACAGGGAATAGGGAGGAGCCTGCTTCGCCTTCCCACAGTCTGAGCGCTCTCGGGTGACCTTGGCCCAAGCTCCCTGCTGACGTGGAGGCCTGGGCAGAGGGACGTGACATGGAGAGGGTAATGGGATCTGGCACTGGCCCAGCTGAACATCAACCCTCCTGCCTCTGTGGTGCCCCTCAGGTGGTGGGCACAGGGATGCTCTGGCTGTGGGCTGTCCCCCTCGCCACATCAGCTGCTTCCCAGGACACTGTCCTGGCTGGGCTTCACATCTAAGGCCTGCTGCTGGGTGGCATAGGCCTGACATCTGGGAACAGTGTCTGGTGCCAGGCAGGAGACTGTGGTGCCAACGCTGAGTGTTCGCGTCTGGCTGCACATCCAGGGGAGTTGAGGACAGGAGGCCGTCATCTGTGGGGACACTCCCAGCCTCTCCATCTGCTTCAAATCACCGCCTGGAGTGCGGACACTCTGAGGGCACTTGCCACATGTTTTGGAAATCACCCTCCGTGGCGTGGCCTCAGGATGACCCCAGTTGGCTGCTGCTCACACAGGTGAGAGGCAGGCCACGCCCATCTTCTGGGGCCGGGCACCTGGGAAGCGGCTCTTAGGGTCTCTCCCTTTCCCTCAGCCTCACCCTTGGCCTCTGTGTCCTCCATGTTCAACCCCAGGCATTTGATAGCTGCTCTGCCCTCAGAGGAGCCTGGGACTTGACATTGCTCCCTGGTCCATCACACCATCTCTGTGACATGGCGAGTGCTGGGCTGAGCCTTTCCCACTGTGGAATGTGGCCATCCAGTGCCAATTTGTGGGACTCACACACCCAGAGCCCTGCTGTGGTCAGCTTGGGAGACCACAGGCCAGTCTAGCATGGCTCCTGAAGCCGGGACCCCACACGTACCCTCAGGAGGCACATGGTAATGACTAGCACTTACTGCACAGACGGGCTTGGATTTCAGAAAAAGTGAGAATTCAGAGAAGGACACTGCAGGCCAGGTCAGAAGGCATCCCCAGCATCCCCAGTCAGGTGACTACCCAACCCATGGAAAGATAGGAAGCCTGGCCCACAGCACCGGTTGATGGGGCTTAGGTGAGTTATACGTGGGTGCCGTGTAGAACCCTGCAGCTGACGGCCACTGTGGAGGGGTGATGGGACCAAGCCTGGCTGGCCTGTGGGAGACACAGGGCACCCTGGTGAAGAGAGATGCTGAAGTCTGTGGTCAGTTCAACAGGAGGAGTGACCAACGTGTCAGGGCAATGTGCACCCCAGGAGAGCTACCCTTGCCACGTGCGGCTTTCCACGGTTAGTCAAGTGCAAACATGCTGAGTTCCCAGGTACCCGCATGTGGGAACCTGGGTGCTAACTTCGGCACCTGGGAATGCAGCTACCACTGCTGGGCCTGCGAGGCTCAGAGCACAGCTTCTGCACCCTCTAGCGCACCTGCTGGCCACCCTGCAGCTGCCATGCAAGGCTGAGCTTCTGTGCCCGGGGCCTCGGAGTGCGTGCAGGAAGTGGCTTCCCCAGTGGGTGTTAGATATTGGGAATGTCTTTATCTGCCTTTCTGTCAGGTGCTGTTTGTAAGCCGAACATCACAGTGCTCTCACTGCTAGGTTTGGAAGGAACAGCCCAAGTGTATGGGCAGCCTTCATGGGCTCTGATAACCAGCTGCAGCTTCACTCTGGGTGCACCAAGGCCACCATTCCATGTCAAGATTGTACCCACGGCTTGCTCTTTTCCTTTTGAGATGCCACATGGCCGTGCCAGCTCTACTCTTGCCACAGGCCTCTGTCTGTGGAGCATGTGGCCCTGCCAGGCACTTCCAGGAGTCAGGGATACAGCAAGAGGTCAGGGGCTGGTGCAGATGCGTCTGTTTATAAATCTCATGTTCGTAAGTTTAGGGTTTCTTTCATAAGTCTAGATTATTGAGTTCTACCATGGAACATACTGCAGTGAGTGTCGTTGTTTATCCATCTTTGCATGAATGTCTGATTAATTTTTAGGGTGGGTTTCTGCATATGGAATTTAAAATCAAGCGTAAGCACATTTCAGATTTGGACAGATACCTGAGTAACTCCTCGGAAGCCTGTGCCAGTTTTCATGCTGTCAGTGCAGCCCAAGTGCGGCTCCCCTCCCTGGTCCACGGAGACCAGGACCTCCACCTATGACGAGGCCCCTGCTGGGCCTGCGTAGCCATCACAAGCTGATGTGCCGTGCCCGCCTGGCCCTGGCTGCATCCCGCTGCCCAGCACGTGGAAGCCCAGCCCGCTCTGAGTTGTGCGAGGCAGCCAGGGCCGAGGCCACTCAGGCTTCACCTCAAGAGGGTGAACCTGGGGTGCTAGACAGAGCAACAGGGGTGTCTGGGGCTGTTCCATAGTCCGGCCAAGTGGCCATGAGGTGATCATCACACCAGGCCTTATTCCTGCTGATACCGGTCCTCTGCAAAGTGCAGTGCCCACCTGCAGGAAGAACACACAGTTCTGGCTCCAGGGACCTCGCCCTGATGGGGACAGCCACAGGGCTTGAGTGTGACTGGCCGAATGATGCCACATGGCTCCCATGTCCTTATCTCCAGACCAGAGAGCACGACAGGGCAGCCAGGCCTGGGGCGGTGATGTGTGCTGCCTGCCATAGCACAGCCCGCTACAGCCCCAGCCAGCTTCTCGTGGGCCAGCCCTGTCCTCCCCTCACCTGTCCTCCCTCTGTGGGTGGTGGACGGCCCCACCTCCCCACTCTGCTTTCCACTTTCAAGCTTAGGTCACTGAGTTAAAGCAGAGCCCCTGTCCTGAGGCCTTGTGGTGACTGGGGCCTGGCTTCCTGAAGGCAGGGAGTGCAGGGCCTCCTCGGGCCCCTCCTGATTGCAGGACAGCCTCCTCTGACACCTGCTTCCTCCTGCAAAGGGATAAGGAGCCCAGTCCTAGACCTGGGCTTTGTCCAGCACTGTTCGGCAGGGCGGAAGGAACCCGTTTCAACCCCATAAGAATGGATCCACTTGCTAGCCCTCTTCCTGGGCAAGGCAGCTTGCCCTCTGAGACAGTCTCAGCACCCTTTGTTCTTGTCATTTGGCTCTGCAGGCTTCTCAGCCACACAGGCCCGGGAGTGATGCCTGAGGGCTGCTTGTGTAGATAAATCGTGCTCAGAGGAGGTGGCTGTGCAGCTTCCTCCTTGCGACCCCTGGATGGCTCTGCCCCCGCCATTTGCACTTGGGGAAGAGGTGGGGCCGGCCAGCTCCTGCTGCCAGTGCTCTGCGCCCTTCTGGGAGCCATATCCATGTGGCCTCACCTGGCCAGGCTGTTAGAGGCTCTCGACATCCTGAATGTGCCTGGAGAGTGCCAGGGTTTCGGGTGCCGCATTAAGGCAAGTGTGTCTGGGCGATGACCGTAGAGACTTCCCGGGGCCTGCACCTGGAGGAGCCAGATGAGACGGTCTGTCCTTGGTGCAGAAAGGTCTCAGTGTGCTTCATAGATGAGCACACATGTAATCATATATGCACACATATAACACGTGTGCACAGATACAATTGTGCACGTGTTTAAGTGTGCATGTGTGCTCCCAAGGGCACACACAGCCATGTGGACCTGCTGTCTTGCATTCAGCTGACTGTGTGTGCACACCCTCACCTGCATGCCACCCCTTGGGTAAATGGCCGCCACGACTGGCTTCCTGCAGAGTGGCCACCCCCATATCTGCTCCTGAGGGAAGGTTCCCTCCAGAGGGAAGGGTGAGGTCTCAGTGCGCAGAGGTATACAATGCAGTCTGCAGTAGGGAGAAGTGCTGGACCTGGGGTGGGGAAGAGGGGCCTGGGACTGGAAAGCCTGAGGAGAGTAGCCTGAGGCAATGCAGCCTGGAGCGCCAGGTGAGGCTACAGCAGGGAGCAGCATCCTCTCCAGCACAGCAGTACACTCCTACGTCCTCATCCCCATCTTCACTCAGGCAGGACCTTGAGTTGGAGACAGCACTGGGGTGTTCTGCCAGCCGGGCATGTTCTGCAGACTCAGGCACTTCACACCCACTATGGCTCCCTGCACATTCATCAGCATCCCCGGTAAGCCCCAGCCCCAGGGCTTTCCCTTCTGATCATGCCCCTGTCTGAGCCACACTGTGGGTCTGGGTTACAGCCCTGCCCCAATCCAGCACCTGGTGGCTTTGAGAATGATAAGGAGAAGAAGCCTCCTCCTGTTCCTGCTCGGACCAGGCAGCATAACTTCTGGTCCTCACTCCCTTCCTAAGACCTCAACAGAGGCAGCAGAGCCACCTTGGAGATGGAGATGGTGCTGCCCAGGCAGGACACCTTGGCACAGACACTGTCTTCAGGGGTCTTGTGAACTGCCAAGGACATGGCAGTCCCTTGCCCTGTGCCAGTGCCCACTAAGATGGCTTGCCAGACCCTGGTCTGAGTAAATAGCATAATGGACAGTTTATGACCTCACAACCAGTACCAGCAGCATCCCCACTGCAGCCAGAATGGAGTGAGGATGCAGGGACACCATGATTGATCGCTGCCACTCAAC
Organism: Octomys mimax; assembly: GCA_002564305.1. Taxonomy (NCBI): domain Eukaryota; kingdom Metazoa; phylum Chordata; class Mammalia; order Rodentia; family Octodontidae; genus Octomys; species Octomys mimax. The sequence continues at coordinate 15,902 of NDGM011199545.1, read as the reverse complement.
CCAGAGGTCAGAGCTGCTGGGATGGAGGAGCTGGCACAGAGAGGAGGGGCATAGTGCCAGCCCAGGGAGGATCCCAGCTTTGGTGTGCATGATCTCACCATGCAGCAAGCAGAATTTCAAGTCCACAGACAAGTGTGCAGGAAAAATAGAAGCCACTGAGGCCTGGAGTCAGGGGACGAAAGCTTGGGTTTTGGAGGCCCATGGAATGGGCAGGTGCCTGTGTCCTACCATATGTGAGCAGGGCTGAGCCTCACCTGAGGCTCAGAGCATGTGTTGTTAAGGGCAGAGGACCTGCCACCTGCCAGCTTTAGCTGCTCACCTGCCAGCTGCCAGCTGCTCAGCTCAGGTGAGGGTGAAGGCTGACCTGGAAAGCATCTGGACTGTGCCTGGATTAGAATTGCAGAGAGCAGAGAGCGTCCTAACCCAGCACCCAGGCATCTGATAAATGAATTACAGTTCCTCACTCAGGGCTTCTGGAACTCCTAGAGGCAATTCCTACAGGATTTGTATATACAGTAAAAACCTCTCAGGGAGTCTGGGGCATGAAGATCACACATTTAGGCTCATCCTGTGAAACTAAGTGAGACCTTGCCTAAAAATAAAAGTAGAAAGGCCTGGAGATGTAGCTCAGTGGTATGCCACCCTTGGGTTCAATCCCCAGCATGCCAGAAACAAATGAAATATACATACATGAAGGGATGAGCTGTCCCAGGGAAGAGCGACCGCAGGAGCCAGTCGTAGACGCAGCACTCTGTGGACAATGTAAAGCATATGAAGGGTACGTGTTTATTTGAAATCAATCCTACGAGAAGGATCCATAACAAGTGGTCAGAACAAGATCAGTGGATTTAGAATTGAATTGACATAACTTACTAAATGTGATTGTTAAGGTAAAAACACACTGGCTGAATTAGACAAAAGCTGTACCACAGCTGATTTTAAAAAGTAGGTAACTAGGGCCAGGGATCTAGTTCAGTGGCACAAATGTCTGGCTGGCAAGCGCAAGGAGCTACAGGGTGCACGGGGCCCAGGACAGGACAGAGTGAAGCAGCTCCACTCAGGCTAAGCAGAGGGCTAGGGCCTGGCCTGCTGGTCACTGAAACGTGACCTAAGCCAGGGTGGCTCACCTATGACACATGAGCCTACAGCAGGTTATTTGTGTCATTGAAAGCTGTAAAAGGTTCACCATTGCTTCCCTAAGCCCAAAGTTCCAACCTCTGGGTCATGGGCCAGTCTCGGTCCATGTCCTGTTAGGAGCTGCCATTCAGTGGGAAGTGAGCCACAGGAAAGAGGGCGAAGTGCCGTCCCACCCTCACATTGCTGCCTGAGCTCTGCTTCCTGCTGGACGTGCACAGCATGGGGTTCTCACGGAGCGTAGGCCCAACTGTGCCCTGTATGCACCCGGAATCTAGGCCCTGTGTCCATGTAACACCAATGCCTGATGAGCTGAGGTGGAGCTGAGGCAGCGACATTAGCCCTGCAGAATGGCTGCAAATTCAGGTGAACATGAGCAGAGAGGCTGTGCAGACAAAATGAATCAATTGGTAAAGACTCCTATCAAAACTTGTCAGTGAGTCACGTGTGATAGCCAAGCTGTGCCTGGCTGTCTAGCGGCAAGGAGTTGATGTACATCTGTTTCACAGGGCATCTGGTGGCAAATTTAAGTCAGAATCAATCTGATGTTTATTTTAGTCCATGCATGGACACCCATGCCATCCACAGCGCTCTCTCCCACTGCACACTTCTTTTAATCACAGTTTTGGTGGCCATTGAACACTTACAAGATGAGAGCACTCCTGTGGAAAAGGAAAGAGACCTTATGGTGAGACAGAACACTCCAACATGCCAATCCAAGAAAGCTGTGCAGAGAAGCAAATCACAAGGGTCCTACTTAAATCATGGGTCACCACAGCAAGTGGGTCACATTCTCTAAGCCCTCTCTGTACAATATGTGGTGACAGCTGTCCAGCAAAGCCATGGAACCTTCCAGACTGCTTCTCCACATGGAGATGAGCCATGCATTAAAAGACAAGGTTTTTAAGGCTGTTGTTGTTTGTATAGGAATTGAACTTGGGACCTTGTGCTTGCCAGGTAGGTGCTATGCCATTGGGCTATATCCATGACCCAAGCCTTCTTGGTTTTTCAAAAGAGAAATACCATGCACAGAAGCACAGAGGTAGTCACTGAAGGCCATGCATCTACCTCATGTGTCTGCCCCGAGAGCATCATTCTTGACGGCAGCCATGCTGCGAAAGTTGAGAAGTCCTCTACCTGGGGTAAGAAGAAGGTCCTTCCTGGCCACTGAGCACTTTGCAGTAGACTGCAGCTCAAAGTGGAGTTGGGGTTCCTAAACTACATATGTGGATAAACTAGCAGCAGACTCAAGGCCCAACAGTGAGAGAGGAGTGGTGAGTCCAGGGAACCGAGTCTAAGGGGTAGACGAGAAGGCAGCAGTGCCTGCATTTTCATGATGTATTTTTCAGGAGGGTGCACATGGGAATCTGTCCTGTGAACCTTTGTCTACCAGCACTGCAGCCCCAGAGCTGCTCAGCGCACTACACATCAGGAAAACAGAACTGGCCATGGTATGCTGCGTTACGTACTGACAGAGAGGCTGCCAGGGCTGACAGCTTCCTGGTTCTGGTTTCCCTGCTTGGGTCAAAAATCTACTTCTGAATGTGAGTCTGCACAATGTGTCATCCACCAAGAGAAGCTAGCCAGCTGAAAGTCACCTGAAGTGAGCGACAGGTAGCAGGATCAACCAAATGCAAGCTTGTGCATTTTGCTCCCAGTTGTCCTCTCAGCTCTGCGAGGGGATGGACACAGCATGCCTCCTGCACGTTCATGCTCCCAGTATGGGTGCCATCCAGGAGATAGGATGTTTCAGTATTTCCGTAGCCTGTGGCCGGTCGCTCACCAAACTCCACTGTACTTAGCACAGCAGAGAGTCATTCCCCTCAGGGGGCTGCCCACTCATTACCACTGGGCCAGCAGCCTTTGCTCAGAACTCTATTCTGCAGCCCGAATTTGGGGGAACCCGCTCATCCTCCAGGCATGCCTGTGCCATGTTGTCCCAAGCTGGTGTGGTCTGACCTGCGCTGTGCCAGGCAGGGGACCCCAAGCCCAGCCTACACTCTCCCAGGTGGAGAGCAGGTTGGGGGCCTTGGAAGACTCCACCTGGGCAGCTCCATGATGCCCTGAGAAGCCTCACTGCTGCTGCAGGCTGCCAGGCTCCATAAGCTCGGTCAGAATCTGTGCCACAAAAGTCAGAGCAGGCTCAGGGATGTTCTCACCCTGTGTGGTCACATGCGCCTTGCCAGATGGGACAGTGGGCAAGCTGGGAAACACCATGCTCAGCCTCCACATGTGCACTCAGGACATCGCAACTCCTACCCTCACAAGGCCCTGAGAGGCAGAAGAGTGGGGGCTGAGGCACTCAGGGCACCCGCTGAGCAACAGCAGGAGGGCGAATGTGGCGCTGTCGAGATGCCGGCACCTCCTCTGCCCGTGGCAGGCACACATTCCAGGGCTGGGGCCAAGGCTGTCAAGGTCAGAGAGAGGGGGAAACTCTGGGGAACAACTGCCCTCAGGGGTGGAAAGCAGAGCAGGAATGGACAGCAGGTGAAAGGGCAGGCAGCTGGCATCCATGAGAGGTGGGAAGGTCAGAAGCAGGAGCACCTCCGTGCAAAACACAAGGACAGTGTGCAGTGGAGTGCAGCACAGGCTGGGAGGCCCTCAAAGGTTTCCACAGAAAGAAGCTCACACCATCAGGCTCTGAGGTGCCTGCTCTTAGTCACTGGCACATTAGTATAAATTGAAATGTGTGTGTCGCTTTCAGAGACTTTCATTTTTAATTCAGTTCTGATGTGGAATGTGAGCTCTGTGGTCTCCACAGATTCTCAACATGCCGAACAGAGGAGGCACTTGGAAGTGAGGGCGGGTGGTCCTATCGGAAGTTCTCTGGCAGTGTGGGCACAGGCTTCAGCGTGTGGGTCTCAACTTGGACCCCTCTCTTCTTGAGGTGAAGGGCGCACACTGGAGATACAGACCCTTCGGGTAGATGTGGAGTTGGAGCCAGTCCCCAGCACAGTCCATGCCTGCTCTTCGGGGTGAGTGGGTCAGGCTGTGTTTAACTTCAGTAACCGTGTGCAGGGCTGGCTGTGAGAAGCTAGAGAGTAGATACAGTGGTGCGTGCTGGTGTCAGCTCAGCTCTCTGACATCTTCTCAGTGACAGGGAAGATAGGGACCACGTGTGACTGTTGTCTCCCTACTGGCAATGCGAGACACTGCATCCTCCTCCTCCACCACCACCACCACAGCTACATGGTGTTCAGAGATGTTCCTGCCATCTCTGTCTATCACATTCAAGGGTGGATGTGATAACAGATGCAGCACAGGCTGCGTCTGAATTTTCTTCCTGTGGCACTGGAGGCGGAACCCAGGGCCTTCGCTGAGCTACATCCAAGCCCTTTTGATTATTTCCCTTCTGGAGACAGGGTCTCATGAAGTCAGTGAGTTGCCAGGTGGGATGCCAACTGGTGATCCTCGTGGTTCAGCCTCCCAGGCATCTGGGATTGCAGACATGCACCGCCCTGTCCAGGAAGCATCTGAGGTATTTTGGGTTTATGTTTTGCCTTCAGTCCTGAAAATTCTTTAAGATGCTTGTTTCTTGAACAATGCTTGGCTGGCAGATTCCTAAATCTGGAGGAGACAGTTCTGCCTGTGGGCTCCACCCTCCCATGAAGATGCAGGTCTAGCCACGCCATGCCAACCTGGAGCCTCGGTGCAGCCAGAGCTGCCTCCCAAAGACGAGAGCACTTTGAAACCTTGCGTGACCTTCTGTCCACAGGAGGGAAGAGGGTGAATCACAGTGCCGGAGAACATCATGATTCTTCAGTCTGGCCACAGACTTCAAAACAATCCTTCTAGAAAGTTTCAAAAGGGGGGTTGGGGAGATAGCTCTGCAGTCTAAGTGCCTGCCTGGCAAGCAAGGACCCGAGTTTGATCCCTAGTACCATGGGCTGTGCTGGCCCCAGGACCCCAGGACCCCAGGCACATCGTGCTGGCCCCGAACCTGGGCATGGTGGCTCATGCCTGTAATCCCAGCACTACAAGTCTGAACTGCATAGTGAGACCCGGTATCCAATAAATAAGTTAATTAATTAATTAAAAAAGAAAAGAACATTTCAAAAAGCAGCACCGCACCATCCCTACTCCTGCCCTGTCTTCCTCCTAACAGGCCAACTATGGTTGGCTCTGGTGACAGAGGCTGCTGGGCAGGCCAGGACAGCCCTGCCCTGGGTCTCTCTCAATGGCTCCAGCACACTGCAGTGGCTCTGACCAGAACCTTCACCCACATCCCCTGGGGACCCATTGAGATGTACAGCTCAGGTGGCCCTAGGACCTAAGGGGCAGTGGCATATGTGGGGTGTTGGGCACTGAATATCCCTGTGTCAGACAGGACCTAGCAGCCCGGCCGTTGGACCTGGCCAAGAAGCTGGAGTCCTCCTGGGTGAGCCGGCCGCTCTGAGTGGGCCTGAGCACAGGCAGCGGCAGTGTCCTGTCTCCGGGGCCCCGATCCTCTCCTGCCTGCTCCTGGGGTCTGGCCTCTCCTATGTCCCCTGCAGGGATGCACCTGGTGGCAGAGGTGTGCAGTGTGTTGCAGCAGCAAGGTGAGCCCTATAGCTGAGCTCCTTGTTCCCATAGTGCCTCAGAGCTGAGGCCAGGCTGGGAAGCTGCATGCCAGCCTGTTCCACTCCCCATGGGGTTTCTGTGTCCCTGCAGAAGAACCTGGCAGCTTCAGCCACAAGCAGGGGTGGGCCCATAGCTTGGCCCTCCCTCCTAGGGGCAGGGAACCCTCTCCCAGACTCCCCCAGCATATGTGATGAATCTGGGGAGCAGGGCTTGGAGGGCTGAACCTGCGGGACTCCTGGGATGTCCCCAGGGCCCTAATGTAGAGAGGTGAGGCTAAGGCAGGAGAGACCATGGGAAAAGCAGGAAGTACAAGGTTAGGGCTCCAGCTGAAGGTCAAGGCTGAGCTGCCCCCACCCCCTGGGGAGCCTGTGCTTAGAGGAATCCACTGAGGCATCTGTGAGCTGTGGCTGCGCCTCCTCCCCTGGCCAGAAGCCAGGGAGCTAGGGCACAGGGCCCAGGCGGGGCGGTCTCTGGCCCCTGGCAACCTGCCTGCCATCTGTGGTCCTGGGGTTCTGGAGTCCAAAGGGAGAGAGAGAAGCAGTGGGGGCCATGGGGCAGGCTGGCCAGAGCCAGGACCTTCCGGCCATGGTGGTGCATGTGACCTGGCACACTGCTTACTTTCCTATGTGCGCCCCACCAGTGTGGGGTCTCAAGGTGTGGGGTCCCCTTCTGGAAGCACTCCACTGACCTCACTTTGGGAGGGTCACCACTGATGGGCCAGTTCTGTCTCCCTCGTCTCATTTTATCTCCCTCAGGTACCTGAAGCTCCACGAGGGGTAGACTCATGTGCTACAGGCCCCAGAGACACCTTGCTTCCCAGCAGTGTCTCCAGGCCTCCCTGTGCCTGGCGCAGGGTGGGAGCTCCATGCCACAGCCCTAAGAGCATCCAGATGGCTCTGGGCTCTTCCCCACTTGCTCAGCTTCTAAAGAAAACCATGCGCCATGAGGCCAGGGGTGGGGCCGGGGTGAGATCACCCTTGAAGGTCTCCTCTCCAGGGTCACACAAGGTTCCTGGTGACAGAGACCAAGCACAGCCTCTGGGGCAGGGGTGGTGACACAGGAACGAGGGTGGTCTCCTGAGGCTTTGTCACAGATGGAAGCCAACCACTGATCTGCCAGGCAGGTGCCTGTCCTTCCTCGGAGGCCTCTGCCGGTGCCTCCCTCTCCCACCCTGTCCCCAGCTTCAGCCGCCATAAGGTAGCAAGGGGGCATATCTTCCTGGGGGACTCACCTCCAAGAGCTCCCCTGACCCAATGCTTGGGGACCTCCCAGCTCCCCAAGAACCAATGCTGCATGAACACAGAGCTCTGTCTCAGCCTTCACCTCCCACAGGTACGCAGGCCCTTTCCCTCTCTGGGTCCCAGATTCCTCCTGGTCTCTACCCACCTTTGTACTCAGTATACTCCTGCATGTACCAAGAGGCCCTGCTCACATGCCCACTGTCCAGGTGTAGGGGCATTGCCATCCTCAGCTTTGCTAGGCCTGACCACAGAACCTACAACCTGTCCCATACTCTTATCTGTCTGTCAGGGCACAGACCTGGCAGAATGAAGGAGATCACAGAATGTTCCAGAGCTGGTGATCCTTCTGGGCACCTTGGGCTACAGAGTGATGTTGGGAGCTGGACGCAGCTGAGAAAGCAGTATCCCCAGCCCACCCATAGTCACCCCGCTTCTTCCTTCCTGAGCACATTTCCGGGCTTGAGATCCATCTTGTTGCCCCAAGCGACCATGAGGCCGGACAACTTGACCTGTGCTCCTGGAGGGAGTCCTGGGGGCCTGAGTGCAAGGGACTGAGGTTACAGCTGGCTCCCAGTTGTTGCTTCCTGTTGTAGGGAACCACATCTCCCCACGTCTCCTGGGAGGAGCAGTGACGTTGGCCTCTGAGAGCGAATTCCCAGGCGTGCACTCAGGTTGTGCAGGGTGGGGCCCATGGGTACATGGCGTCTCCTGAAACGCAGCGCTTCTGGAAACCCTGATTGGGCAGCCAGGGTCCCCTCCAGATGAATGCCCATCAAGTACTGTGTGTGGGACTCCATGTACAGTGGGATGGGCCACTTGGCTCCTGGAATGTGGGCAGAGATAGACAGTCTTACAGGGGGCACCTTTCAGGACAAAGGTGGCATCTGGAGAGAGTGACACCTGCCCCGAGCCACACTTTGTGCAATGGCCCCGAGCTCACCTGGGGCTGCTTGGAGCTCAGAATATGGCCCAGCTCCCATGGCTGAGCCACAGCCTGGGTGGTCTGGCCACTCAGGTAGAGCTAGGCCGCCAATGCAGGCCGCATCCACTCATGTGGGACCTATGGAGCCTGTTGGCCCTTGAGGCTTTGAACAGCAGCTCTCAGGAAGAGTGGGGCAGGCCAGACTGGATTCCTTCCGCTCCTGCTCTCTCATCTCTACTGGCAATGCGTCTCACACAGTTCAACACCCCAGCCCTAGTCTACATCCCTGCCATAGCCAAGGACCAAGCACAAATGGACATGCTTTCTTGTCATCCCCCATCTCCAGTGCCTGCCATCCCCTTTCTGGCTGCGAGGACTCTGCAGAGGTGGCTCTGCGTGAAGTTTATCCTTTCATGGCCTCAAGCTCAGGCATGTCACAGCAGGTGTTGGGATTTCCATCTTCCTGATGCTGGATGGTGGCCAAGCACATGGCTGGCCATGTTTGCCCCTCTAGGCCTCTGTTGGTGATCACAGTCTGTCACCTTCTGGCAGTGGTGGAAGTGACCAATCTGTGCACCTTTACCTGGACCTGAGTAGCTGGCTCCTCCCAGGGTTCTGTGTTCACTGTTCTAAAGACACGTAGATCCTCTGACACTGAGGAGCGCCACCCCTGCCCTGCCACCTGTCAGAGGGACACTTGCACCATTGCTCTGACTCCTGCTCCTTGGTGGCAGTGGGGGAGGGGTGTCTGGGTCAGGCCGTGCTGGCAGGCTAGTATCCCGGCCCTGAGTGTGAAATTAGTCCTGAGGACTGCGGCAGAGAAGATTTCATTTGAAAATCTATTGAAAAAACAAAACAACAACAAAAACCATTTGGCTAAAATTCTTCCCTGGGCACTTACTCCAGACTTACTCTGAGTTTATACAGAAACTCCTGCCAGGCCCGGCCCAGAGCATGATGCAGCACTCATGCCAAGACCTCAGGTGCAGGCCATGCCCTAGCTTTCCCAACTGGCTCGGAGGGGCTCAGGCCTGCCTTCCTCCCAGGCTGCAGCCTCGGCAGCTGTGCAGATAAATCTCTTCCCTCCCCTGAAGACAATTTTACTTCCAAACAAAATGTCCTTTATGGGACTCCCAGTATCTTAAGGTCGTGTGGTGGAGCTAGCCACCAGGCACTAGCATGGCAGTCCATCATGCGTTCTTCGCACGGCCGGCTGTCCTCTGACTTCCCAGACTCAAACCACTCGTGTGTGCATTGGTGGCTGCAGAGCAGGGGCAAGTTCTTGTTTAGGGCTTCGCTCCGAGTGCTGCTTTCTCTGCCCCACTTGCTGTGGAGGGGCCAAGGCTTGGGTGTCCCCAGAAGTCCCCACCCCAGACTGGCACCCAACACTATGTTCACACTCTGTGCTGGTGGGGATGGCGTGGCGGTCAACTCCTGACTGCCCTGCTCTGATGGATCATCAAGAAGGGAGTGGAGGATGCCAGGCATAGCTGGTGCTTCCCTCTGCACCAGGGGCCTCCTGGGAAGAAGGGACAGAGCCGTGAGCCGCTGTGAGAGTGGCAGGCTCCACACAGAGCTCCCTGGCCTAGTCTCCCCAGCTTGACATAGAAGCAGGAGACTGGCCCAGGAGGACGCTCCCAGTTCCCTCCCTCAGCGGTGGCTATAGAGTGAGGCGTCTTGGAAGAAAATGAGTGGGGAAGCAAGGCAGACGCTGCTGGCCACACGCAAGGGTTTTCCAAGTGGACAGGAGGATGTGCTCATTCATCCCAGGACAAGGCCAAGACTGAGGCTGCCCATGGTGCCGCGAGATTGGGTATGGTGGATGACAATCCCCACCTGGCCATGCACATAGCCACCAGCAGGGGGCACTGCATGGGTGTGGGTGCCTGCCTTGGAGATGAGCAGCTCTTCTATTTCATTGGAGACCAACCAAGCAGAGTGGGATGCTGAGTCTTTGGCTCACACGGCAGCCCTGCAACAGCTGGGTGTGTTGGGGACAGAAGAGGCCACCAGAAGCCATTGTTCCTGAGCCCATCATTTCTTAGTGGAGGTCAGATGTGGAAGACAGAGGATGCAGCAACTGGGCTTCCGGGTGTCACTCCAGCCAGAAGCGCGAACATTGGTTTTGTACCGCGACTTTCTGCTGTGTTCCTGTGCACTGGACTTTGCCTGGTGGCAGGGACCAAGGTTTCCCACAAGTCGGGGCTGTCTGCTCCATCTTGGAGAGAGAGCACAGTCTAGGATCACATACAGACTCTCCCCTGAATGTCTGTCTGTCTGACAGGGGGCCCAGAGGCTCCTTCGAACCCCAACCCTAACCTAAAGCCCACCCCAGACCCCGTGCATCATGTCCCTCACTGCTCCCATCCTCTGACCCAGCCCGTGCCTGCCCTTGTGTGAAATTGTAGAAACAGATGTAGACAAGAAGAGCTGGTCAGCGGCCAGCAGGACACCCTGTGCCCACTCCTCCAAGCCACCATTTCTTTTACCAGGCCCATTATTTCTCCAAGTCCTCAGCTGGTTCCTGGCCTGTCCTCATCTGGATTGGTTTGTATTATTGTGCGGTAGGAGGTTTTCAGATGTATTCTGGGTGAAAGTTCCTTATCAGAGTTATACCTGAAGCATTTCTCTGTTCTCATTTTCCAAACAGTGTCCTTTCTGCAGAAGTTGAAGTTTAGAAATCAACTACCTGTATCTTTCTCTTCTTTCTCTTTGCTGTGCTTTTAGTGTCTTATGTAGGAAACCCTCACCTTACCCAGGTTGGTGAAGATTGGTGCTTTTTTTTCCCTGCTACAACCTTCGTGGTTTCACTTCTGGTGCCCAGGCCAAGTCAGCTCTGTGTGCACCGAAGTTGGCTCTGGTGTCCTCCCGCATTTAGATCCCATTGTTCCCGTACCACCAGTGAAGAGACGCCTGTAAATTCTCTTCATCTGGTGTGAAAGAGAATCAGGAGAAAAGTAAAAAATCCATTGCTTGGTGCAAAAAGACTGCCAGAGAGAAGCAAGGACCCCTGGGGAAGGGAGCTGGCAGCAAGGGTTTTTATTGGGCTGGACTAGATGTGGAGTTTGCATTGTCTGTAACCAATGTAATTGCATTACGTGTTGTAACTGATGCTGATTGGGAAAGGCTTGGCTTGGGTGGGAAAAATGAAAGAGGAAGTTCAAGGTTAGCTAGGCGGAAGAAGATGCGAGTCAGGCTAGGAGCAGCTGTCCTTGGTCTTGTGTCCCCTCACCATGCTGACTCGCTACTGTGCCAACTGGTGGACCTCTGCATCAGTACACACCCGTCAATGCCAGTCTCTCTTGAGCGTCTTGGCTCCTGTGTCAGAAGCTTTTGATGGCGCATGCAAAGGGTTAGTTTCCAGATCCATCTTAGAAATCAAGATAAAAATCAGTAGCTTCACTCTGTTCTGTAAGGAGGGTAAGGGAGTCTCCTCTGAGTGATCCGGGCCTGCCAGGTGCCAAAGCCCAGGAGCAAGGTGGACAGGCACTCTCCCAGGGACACACAGGCAGGGAGGCTCTGGCCCTCAGCCTGGTCTCGTTGCCTTGTCAACTGTGCCTGGCCCAGGAACACACAACCTGGCCCCATGGGTGGAAAGGGTGACGCCATCTTCTTACAGAGATGGACAATGACCTCAGGTGAGGACTGGGATTGGCACAGATGTCTTGGTAACACAGCCCAGGAGCAAACAGCCCCAAATAGCATTTCCACAGAGGCCACTGTGTCGGGCTCTCACCAGCCTGGGGCTGCGGAGCAGCTGAGCAAGGTCTCTCTTTGTGGGACTCAGTTTACCCTCAGGGCTTCGTCACATGTCCCCCACAAGATGCTGGTATCCAGATGCTGAGGGATCTCAAGCAAGTATAACCAGCCCAGAGCCTTGGGGACAGCAGAGATGAGGCACGGCACGGGCAGATGCTAGGATCTAGGACACGACAGTGCCCCCAACCTTTGTGTGTGACTTTGGCAGGGACCCTGTAGACCTGGGAGGCTGGGCTGCAAACTTCAGCTCAGTGGGGCTGCCCCACCCTGCCTCGAGGTCATCAGAGTGGGAATTTCACTGTCGCTGGGTTAAGGCTGCCTCCACCTGCCCCTGCTGTGCTCCGCAGGCCCATGTGGCCCCAGAGCCCCTCCCATGGTGGTCCTCAAAGCTGGGCACTGGTAGAAAGTGCACATTCTTGGGCCCTGCCCTGGGCCCTGAGTTTGTGCTTGTCACACTCTAATGATACAGCACTCTGGGAGGGCCAGGACACTCAACTGTGACCCCAGAGACAGTAACCAGTGCCTGACAACTGCTTGTGCAGATTGCCGCAAGCAGGCACTCATCTCCCAAAGCCGGTGCTACCAAGAAGGGGAGGCTGCCTCTGGGAGAGGACAGTGGGGACAGGGCTGGCTCAGTCCCCTGGACATTCACCAGGAACCTACCTGTCCCCACTGGAAAGCCACACAGCAGCAGTAGAGACAGACAGTACCTGCCCTCCTAGGTCTGACACTACTCCACCCAGGCCTGGGGGAGGCAGAAGAGTCTCTGTGACCACTCCCTGTGCCCTGTCAGACAGACAGACATGCAGGGCACAAGCTACATGTGACCCCAGACTCCACTCTTCCTCCAACATGGAGCAGATAGCCCCTGGCACCTCTACCCTCCAGATGTAGGACAGTGCCTCTAGGCCCAGGGCCAGCTGCTCCCTGAACTCCCTCCCCACCCCAACTCTGGTGTCAGGATTGCTAGGGTGCTGGACCAGACCTGGAACTATGGGGCAGCAGGGCTGCTTTCATGTCCCCTGCTGCCTCAGTTTCCCTGAGGGTGATGTGGCCAGGATGAGAGCTATGAGTCTGGAGGGGAACCACTATGGACATTGGCACAAGCCCTGGCATTCCTGGCTGGCATCATTACCACCTATGGCCCAGGAGGGTTGCACCAGCACCTGTGGGAAGTGGGGGAAGGAACAGGGCATAGAGGACATGGGGTGCAGGAACCATCTACCCCAAGTTCTCAAGTCCATCTCAGTGTCTTGAATCCAAAGCAATGGCTGAGCCTTTTTCTGACTTCTCGTTTTCCTTCCAAACAGAGCTGTATTTTATCAAAGGTTCTAAATATTTATCTTAGCCCTCTTCCTATAATTTAAGATTATCTGCCATATTCTAAGGGATGTTTTATGCTTCCTGTTGTGAAGTGGCATTTTTATCTGTGCAGTGCATGCTCCAGCAAGCTCTGTACGGTGTCTCTGCTTAGGGGAGCAGGAGGGTGGGACAGCCCAGCTTGGTAGTGATGCCTGGTGGGTAGGCCAGGCCAGCAATAGGCAGCATGGGAAAGGCATGGGAGGTGCAAGGAGGTGACGGTACCCACGCCTGGGTGGAGGTGGGGTGCACCTCACAGACAGAACTCTGTTCTCCTCAAGTAGAGACTCACAGAGGACGGATCAGGGCTCATACATCCTGCTTAAAATCCTCTAGGAATGTCAACTTATGTGACATACAATGTGCCCCAGCTCCAAGGATGGGAAGCTGCCTTGGTCAGGGCAAGAAGTGGAGGAATGGAGGGAGCCAAGGCATCCAAGCTCGGACTCGCTGGTCACAGCCCGAGAGCCACGTTACGCCTCGGCTCTGGAATGTTCTGGGCTTGTGGAGCGACCTCCTGATGAGGTCCACGTCTTTTAATTGGATATATTCATATTCTGTTCCCAAATGGAATGTCGTTCAGCTTGCCTAAGACTTGAAAGCATTTAAATTTAGCGAAAGCATTAAAAACAATTATAAATACAGACAACTTGCTAGATGAATTTGGGCTTGTGAAATACTCGTGGTTGAAACCTTCACTGAATGGAGATGGAAAGTTGGCAGCGAGACTGTAGCCAGGCCTGGCTTCCATGAGGAAGAGCTGCTGGCGGGGAGGGGCTCAGCCCCAGGGGAAGGGATGGCCGGGGAGCCTATGCTGTCCAAGCACTGGCCAGAGGAGCCAGGCCGGGAATCGCCCACCACAAAGCTCAACGCTGAGGAAGATCCAGGATGTTTTGTAGAAAAAGAGTCATAAACAATGAAAGAGGCACCTCCAGAGAAAGTACCTGGGTCATCACGCCCAGTGGGAGCGGGAGACAGCTAGAACCGGCCCATGATGAGCGGAGCCGTCACGCGCTGCGCACCGGTGCCGCTAAAGCACACACCTAAGTGAAGGAGCACACAGCCGTCATCACTGTGCTGCCTGCTGGAGTCCAGCCCGTGGCAACCGCAGCATGCTGCATCTTGTTTTCATGCACAGATATTGTTTGAGTTTTGAAGTTATTTCTGATGATTGTTTTTGTTTTTTGTATTTTAGTACAGGGTCTACAGGGTCTCATTACGTAGAGTGGACTTGTAGTGACCCTCCTGTTTTCAGCCTCCCAAGTGCTGGGATTATAGGCGCACGCCACCACACCCAGTCTCAGTCACCACCTCAGCGTGCCCCAGGGGCGGGCCAGTTTGGCACCCTGGGGATTGAACCCTGGCCACTGCGCTCTCCCTAAGCAGGCGCTTTAGTCTGCTGAGCTCTCTGGCTGGCCCTTGAGGATAGATTTTTAAGCAGAAAATTTTACGGGATGACCAATAAAGGAAATGAAACTGTCAGGCAACATGTTGAGATTTCATTAAAAAAGTATGCATCTTAATTCCTCTCCTGCCCCTTCACCTTTAACAGTTTGTTAAGCAGTAAGGTCACCTCTTCTACCTGTGTCATACAGGTAGCTTCTATCTTCGTTACTTTTCTCTCATTGCTGGGACAAATACCTGACACCTTAAATTAAGGAAGGAAAGATTTGTTTAGCTCACAATTTATAGAGATTTCAGTCCATAATCAGCTGGCTCCAAGGCAAGGTGGAATGGTGGAATGGTGACAGGCAACAGCTCAAGGCAGCAGAAGACAGTAAGACAAACAAGAGCCAAAGTGGGAGAGCAAGCCTTGTTTCCTCTCTTACACAGGGAAGGTGTAGCACCGACACCATCTCTGTGCACTCCTCTTACACAGGATGAAGATGTTTACAAAGTGAAAACGCTGGCCCCTGCTGAGTCACTTCGTTAAACTTCTAAGTTTCTCAAGTTAATACAATCTGTCAACGATTACAATCCACCCCTTGTTGACTTGGCAACCAGGCATTTCTTTAAACCAGTTTCCAGATATAAAGACATGCTTATTAACATTTCACAACTTGAACATGGTGACACAGGTTTAAGAAGACTTAAGAACAGTATTAAGGCTGCCAACATTACATTAGAGCCATAACATTCTGCCCCTACCCCCTTAAGACTCATGCACATCCATTTATGCAAAACGCATTTAGTCCACCTGCAAAAATTGCCAAAGTCCTAACAGCTTCAGCATTGTTGAAAAGCCCAAGTCCCAAGTCTCTCCCAAAATGTAAGACAAACTCTGAGATCCTAGCTCCAATACAGATGAAACATTAAACACTTCCAATATCCAGGGGCACAAAATAAATATTTTCACTCCAAAAGTTATAAATGGAAATGCAATGGATTGGAACCAAAGCAAGTCCAAAATACAGCAGGGCAGAAGTTAAGTCCTATACTTCCATGTTCAGCACTTGTAGCAATATGTGGCAAATGGTGACTTCCAAAGGGCTTGCTATGGCACTTCTGCTGGTTATAGCTCGCACGGCTTCTTCCTTGGTCTGGCTTTGCCCCCTCCTTGTAGATTTCCTTACACAGTTCATGGTCCTGGCTTCTTCAGCAGCTGGGTTATCCTTTGCACCTTTGGCCTCACCCTCACAGATTTTCACACTGCCCGCTCAGGGGCACACTGCCTGGCCTCCCAGGCCGTCTTCTGAAGTTGGGGTGGATGCCTCCTTAGCCCCGTAACTCTTGCATTCTGTATGTGCCTAAAACCAGTGTCATGTAGATGCTGCCAAGGCCTACTGCCAGCTTGAGCAGTAGCCAGGTTTTCCTCTCTGGCTTGTAGGGGCTGAGTGCCCGGATCACTGGCCACTCTGAATCTATTTTTTTTTTTTGCAGAACTGGGGATTGAACTCAGGCCCTTGCACTTGCCAGGCAAGTGCTTA
>NDGM011199542.1:0-30036 GCA_002564305.1 Octomys mimax | reverse complement strand
AAAAAAAAAAAAAAAAAAAAAAAAATTAATAAAATAAAAGACTTATTAATTAATGCTTATTAATTCATTAAATGCTTGGAAAGAGCTGGAAATTGCTCTTATTTTTTTTAAAAGCACAACTTACAAAATGGTGGTAAATGGAATAAAAATGTTGCCTAGAAAAGAAAGAAAGAAAAGAAAAATGAGCAGTGGCTCAGGCCCAGTGCAAGCCTCCTGCCCACCCGCCTGAGTGACCGCTGCTCAGTCACTTAGCCTCTCTGGATCTCAAGTTCACCATCTCTTAAATTGTAAATTTGAACTAGATGACCTCACGAGCTCCTCTCCGAGCTGACATTTTGATGTCTGACACCAAGAGCAATCTCATTTAAGGCAGGTTCAAGTGCACACTTGGGTCCTGGGGGGTAATGCAGCATACAGAGGAGCTTTGATTTGAGAATAAGCTCAAAGAACGGGAAAGAAATCCTGCAACTGTGACGGCACAGCAAGCCAGCCACCAAAGGACGTGTATGGCGTGATCTCGCTTGTATGTGGAATCTTAAAAAGTCAAATTCATGGGCGCAGAGTCAAATGCTGGTTACTGGGGGGTGGGGTTGTGGAAATAAGAAAATGTTGGTCACAGGGTACAAACCTTTAGTCACAGATGAATAGTTTCCAGAGATCTAATGTCAAGCACGAATGGTGCTGGGTGTGTTAATTAACTTGATGGTGGCAATCATGCAGTGTATGTATGTATCAAATCATCACATCACGCACCTTGAATTTATTTATTTATTTATTTATTTATTTATTTATTTATTTATTTTGTGTGGCTGGCTCAGCTCACCCTGTGGAGGAGGCTGGTGCGGCATGCGGTGCTGAGTATTGAACCACGGTCTCTGCATTTCCCTAACTTGCCTAAGCAGGCACTTTAGGCTGCTGAGCTACCTTGCTGGCCCACCTTGAATATACTCTTTACTCGTCAAATTATCTATGGATTTAAGCTGATTTTTCTCAGCAACAGGTAGGAGATGGGGGTAAAGAAGGGGACATTTATCAAGCAGTAACATTGTTATTGCAAGCTAGAAAGTGAGCTGACTTGCATTTATTTCATTTCTTATTTATGTTATTCTCCAAGTTGCAGAAAGCTCACAGGAAAAAAAAAAATGAAAGACACAAAAAGTTGATGTCCCTTGTGTAGCTAAAAAAACCATCCTATGACATCTTATGTTAGGCATTCAAAATGGGGGGAAAATAATTACACCTCAAATTGAGAACATTGTTTGATTATAATATCTCTTTTCAAGTAGATTCTACTAATTCTAGATTTAGAAAATGAAAATGTGTTCATAGAAACCATCAGAGCAAGGCAGATGGAATGAGGTATTTGAAAAATCTTAAAGCCTTTTTTGAATTATCACCTTTGGATCTGCATATTTGAAGCATATTATTAAAAGGTTTTCTCTGGCTCTGCTTTACACTGTCTTCTGAAGAATGCAGAAGGGAGTCCTGGGTTGTCTTCTGTTTTGCCCAGGACCTGAATAAAGGACAAAGGAATTCCGATTGCAGCAGGCAGGAGCCGAGTGAAACGTGAGGTGGACCGACAAGTTTATTGGACAGTGCAGCTAGATTCCAAGGATGCCCTACTTGCTGCAGATCCAGTCTAGGCTTAATTCCCCAGATCACCCTACAGTTTGGTGATTCATTTTATAATTTTGAGGTAGCCTTCAACACCAGATGTCTCTTTTCTCTCTTCTACCTTCTTCCCAGCCTAAAATAGCTACTTAAATCTTTGCCCAAATCCAAACTCATCTTGGAGGTACATATGGATCTTTTCTTCTTCTTTATTTGGTGTCTGTGTCTCTTTATGCATGTAACATTGTATTAGACTTTGCTGGTTCCTCATCAATAACACATGCTGTGGTACTTGATTACATGAGCATACAAATGGTGTTAAGCAGATTCCAGCACTGCCTCATTAGTTAATTGCTAGGTCTAGTTTGTCTTGCCAAATGTATTGAAAGCTCTATCAAATTAATTAAACAAATAAGAGTTTTTGCTCTATGTTGTGGATTCTGAAGGCACGATGAAGAAAAAGAAATACTGTCATGAATTGCAAAGTATTCGTTGTCCAGCGTGTCTGGACCAGGCAGACCCAGGGTTGCCCTGCACTGTAGCCCCACTGTGAAGCATGGTGTCCAGCACATAGTAGGGACTCAGGAAGTGCATGGGGCTGAATGAACCAAGGGGTAGATGGCTGTATTTTGATGGGAAAATGCAAGCAGGAGGTGAAATCTGATCAGAGTGATGAGTAGCAACATTAAATACCGAGTCCCTTTAACTGGATCTTTTGTGAGGGCGGCCAACTTGGGAAGAGAGATAGAAACAGGTTCTTTCTGGTCTTCAAATACGTCTGTGACTCAATCCCTATTCCACAGGTCATGAAAGCAAACCTGGGCTTTAAGCAGAAGAACAGATATGGTCAAGGTTTTTAATCTATTTGTAGATCACATCTGTGTAATAAATCTACAGAGTGTGCGGAGTGCCCACTTACACTTGCACTGTGTTAGAGTCGCAGTTTAAACTTCAGAAGGCTGGAGATGGAGCTCCCTGATAGAGCGCTCCCTAGCGAGTACAGTGTCCTGGGCTTGATCTCCTAGCACATACCACAAATAAATAAATAAATAAATAAATAAATAAATAACCAATCACAAATGTAGCAATATTTTAAATAAAATTTATGGGAGCTGTGTTATAAAAACTATGGGAAGATGTAGCGGTCCTTGAGGTTCAGCGACAAGTGGAAGCAGAGCACAGGCCTCCAGCACCGGCCCCCTGGATGCTGGGGACCCCCTAAGATCCTTTCTAGAATGAGGTGTTGAGTACCCCAGATAGGCTATTAGGTAACACCTAATCTCCTTTGATTTCATTTTAAAGTGTTTCACGTCTTCAAACTTAGATACTCCCAGGAGATGGCCTGGGTCAATATTTGCCTTTCTGGTATGAAGTTCTCTGAGCTCAAGCTGAATCTTTCAACTGAGGCCTAAGACTATTTCATGGGAAACAAGAACTTGCATTTGAAAATTGAGCTTCATCAAATTTTCATTATACAGCTTAATACATTGAAGGTTAGCAAAGACAGGACTCAAATGGTGTTCATGGAGTGCCAGGTGTGTGCAGCCGGCGCCTGGGGCTGAGGGTCCTGCTTAGTAGGCCAGCCCGGGTAAGAGTACTGGTGCTGCCCCTTCCTGGCCGGACATAGACAAGCTGTTCCCACCCATCAGATGCTCTCCTCATCTATTGTGAGAGTAGCACCCCCCACCCCGCAAGGCGCTTTGGTGGGGATACGCAATGTATTGTCTGGTCTCTGCTTGCCAGTTAAAAATAGTCAAGACAGGTCTCGGCTTTCAGTGAATTTGCCGTCTCGTTAGGGAGACAAGTGGGAAGCATGCAAAAAGTTAATTAGTAACAAAAGATTAAAATAACAATTCCAGACAACAATGGAAAAGTTGTCACGAGGCTGTATAAGATTAATTGCCAAATGAATTCTTTACACAATAAGAATTTAGAGAAAGGAGAAATCATCCAAGATTGGGATGTCTGTGGAATTCATCATGCCTCATCCACAGCCTCCCACGAATGAAGGAAATCCTTCCTGTCCCCACAGAGAGCCCCACAGCCGGGTGTCTGGCATCCTGCCAAGGCCGGGTTGGCTCCATTATCTCCCCTCATGCCCATGACAGGCACACCAAGACACACATTCGTATCCCCTAGAATACGGAGAGCACAAGTGCCGCTCCATTAGAAATGCATCATTGTCTGGTGTCCTTTGGTGGCCAATGGGAAAAGTGCAACACATCGTTTCTGTAAAATGTGACTTTAGGGCTGCAGCATAGCCATAGACACCAGAGTCCAGAGCCAACAGCCCTCCAAGGGCTCCCACTGTCTGCCTGCCCCTTGCTCTCTCGATTCTCTCTCCACAGCCCTGGCCCTAGATGCTGCAGCACTGTGGCCCATGGCCCCACTGGCCGTGGAGGAGTCACTGGGACGGAGGGACACAGACTCATAGGATAGCACCTTAGTTAGCCTCATGGTGGGGGCTGAGTGTGGGGAGTTTTCTGTTCCTCAGCAGAATAGAAGTGAAAGCAAACTGTGGACCTACCAGCTCAAGACTCATCAGGGTGTGTGATGCGTATGCGACGCATGTGGTGAGTGTGATGTATGCAAGTGGTGTGTTTAGGTGGCACAGGCATGTGT
Organism: Octomys mimax; assembly: GCA_002564305.1. Lineage (NCBI taxonomy): Eukaryota > Metazoa > Chordata > Mammalia > Rodentia > Octodontidae > Octomys > Octomys mimax. Next base: position 25,803 of record NDGM011199542.1, on the reverse strand, counting down.
GGTGTGTGCCATGTGTCTATGGTGTGCATAGTGTGTGTGGCACATATATGTGTCTGTCAACTTTATGTACGTGCAGTGTATGTGATGATGTCAGAGATGGACAAGTGGAACATATGCAAGTGGTGTGTGGTGTTTTGTGGTGTGTATGGTGTGTGATATGTAGGGCATGGGGATGTGCATAGCGTGTGTATGCCGTGTTTGGGTGGTGTGTGTATATGATATGCAGGGAATAGGGGTGTGGCACGTGACTGTGTTGTATTGCGTATATGTCATGTGTATGGTGTGTACATGGTGTGTGTGGTACACGCTGTGTACTGTGTGTAGACAGAGTTGTGTGATGTATATGGTATGTGCATGGTGTGTATTGGCATGTGTGCGCTGTGCGTGCGGTATATGTTGTGTGGACAGTGGGTGTGGTGTCCGTGCGCAGTGCACGCGGTGCACACACGGCAGGCTGTGGGAACGCGGAACCGTAGTGGACACAGCATGTCAAGTCCCTGCCCCTGCAGTCCCGTGTGCAGCGTCGCCAGTGCTTCAGACTGCGCCTCCGGCCGGGCGTCCACGTGGGCGCCTGCTGTGGCTTCGGTCCTGGGGACGCCGCGCTCCCGGCCAGCCCAGCTGGGTGAGCCCTTCTCTGTCCTGGTTTGGAAGCGGCTAGGGCGGGTAGCTGCGTGGAGGAACTGCGGAGCTGGACTGCGCGCCCCCTGCCGGCCGCAGAGGGCATCGGCGCCCCCTGCAGAGGCAGGCGCTGCTGCCGGGACCCAGCCGGCAGGTGCACCGAGGCCGCGTGGCGCCCTGCGGCGAGAGTGACGGTTTGGCCTTGGGCCGCTCCGGGAGGACAAAGCGGAAGGGCCGACTCTGCCCAGGAAGGCAGGGCCCAGAAGGGGCGCGCTCGCCGCGGGGGCGCGGGCCGCGTGCAGGACGGGTGCCAGGGACCCGCGCGTGCTTAGGTCTTATCCCCTCCTAGGAGCGAGCCTGACTGGGTGATAAAAGCCACCGCAAAGGGCCGCAAGGTTTCCCGTGCTACGGCGGGGCGCTCCCAGAGACCAGGTCTGCCGGCCGCGGGGGCCAAGACCTGGTCGGCCCCGCCCGCAAGCTCCACCCTAAGCCCGGGGCGGGTGAGATTTTGCCGCTGGGAACTGCTGCTGCTGTGGCGGTTCTGTCGCAAGAGGCCTTTTGTCCTCTCATCCCAGACACAGGTCTGAGACTTGAAGGTGTTGTTTCCAGGATAAAGCGCCTGGAACCGGATGTTTTAAAAACCGATAACTGGATGTCCCCCGGAAGCCTAAAAATTACTTTAGTTACTCTTATCTTTAAGGTCTTAACGGGGAATCAGACTGGCTGGGCACAGTGCGGGCTAGTAAACTTTGTCGTGTAGGCGCTTCCAAAGGAGTAGCACGCTCCTACCAAGCCTTGAAGATAATAAATGATGCAAAGGCGAGGACTGGACCAAATTGCGTCCTGCTTTTCTTCACCTATTGGGCATCTTAGGCCCAAATGCAGAGTCACAGTTTTTAGTATGAACGTCTTTTAAGTCCCTGACTGCCTCAGAGAACACAAACTGCACTTTTGATGAGTGATGGGTGAAGGGTCCACGAGTTTGTGCTTAATTCCTGTCGTGGTCTCTGATTAACTTCCGGTCAAAGGACCTCCTTTACCAGAATGTTTAAGGGGTCTACACCAGATGGCCACCTGTGCCTGTCCAGGATGTCGTGGCCAATGGCTCCGGCTCTGGTGTAGATGGGTGCCACTATACAGACTCTACGTAGCCGTGAGCAGCTCCATCCATTGGCCGGCAGCAGATGGGTTCTGCGTAATTTATATCTGAGGTCCCTTACAGCCAGTGCCCTGGGGGGGGGGGCTTGCGGAAGCTGATTGGCTGGCTTGATGCAGGGGGTGGAGTCTAGTCAGGGACCCGGTCCCTGGGGGCGTGGCCATCCCCTTCACTCCCTGCTGCCTGCAGCTAGCTACTAGGCGAGCTGTTTGGCTCCACTAGGCCCTGCTGTCCTGCTATTTTTGTGTCTAGGTCAGCCTAGCAACGTGGACCAAAACCTCAGAACTATGAGCAAAACAAACCTGCCTACCATTGCAGGCGTCAGATGTCCCATCCCAGCCGTGAAAAAAGTGACCAAGAATGGCTTCTACCCCTGCTGGTGTAACCCTAGTCCAGAGGCGTTCCTGTGTTGGGCGAAAGAGAGATGCCAGCCCCTGTCCTTCTGGGCAGGCGCCCCAGCTGTCTGGGGCATCACTCCAGTGCACGACAGGCTGGGAAGGTCAGGCTGGGGAGGCCAGTCAAGCCTGAGGATCCTGCCTGGTGAACACTGGGTGGGGCAGGCGGGGTACATCACCCCATCGCAAGTGGGTGCGTCCTGCGAGTCTGTGGGGCCGCTAAAGATTCGCACCACCCGTGGCTCCCGGCGGGGCCCTGCAAGACTTCTTCTGCGTCCAGAACGAGTCCACGGAATCAGATCGATTCCTCGTGTATTTCTTTTTTAATGGAATTTTAATTTATCTGAAAGAAAATCAGATTGGAGACCACAAGCTGAATAGACATAGAAGAAAAATGAACCAGTGGTTAGCTGCAGCCTCAAGTGCAGGGCCTCCAGCTTCCCACCGCGGAGGACCCTTCCTGGGACACCCGCACTGTGGCTGTTGCGCCTCCAAAGATCGCTTCCAGGAAGAGGACTCATTCCCAGGTGCGACGACCCTCCCCTGCTCGTGCACAGTTGCGTAGGTCATTCCTTCGCTGCACTGAAGTGAGGGGCTCTGGATTACATCCCATGTGTGTGAAAATACACATCACGTTCTCTCCGGGCAAGAGGCAGAAGTGGGCGTGGGACAGTGGGCTCAGAAGCCGGGGCTGCGGAGGGCAAAGGAGGGGGGTCCACTCGGGGAGAGGGGCTCCAGATCTGGGGACTCTGGCATGTAAGCGGCTCACAACTCCTAATAGGTGCGTGCAGCTTCCTGCAGAGGGGGAGACTAGCAAAGACTGGAGAGAGGGCCGTTTGCTCCCGCACAGTTCCAGATTTAAATTAGGAAAGAGCCCTAAGACTGCTCGATGCACAGGCAGGGAGCGCCCTCTGGTGCCACACGGGAGGCAGAGCAGTTCTGTAAGCGGCCTGAGCTCTTCAGGCTGAGGCTGCGGGCATTGGGGAATTTCCAGGACTGCGCTCCCTCTTCTCTGGGGCGTAAGGAGCCAGCACTCGGACAGGAAGGGCGAGGGAGCAGGGTGGAGCCCAGGGTTGCACGCCCCAAGTCACGGTCAGACCCAGGCAAACGCTGCTCCGCTCCCTCCACTTGGCTGTACCCTTAATCTCCTCTAGGAACGTGTGCACGGCGCCCCTGAGTTGAGTCTGCCATGAAGGACCCCAGACTGTGCATCCATTGTACCCCAGACCCGCACTGTGCGCCGTCCCGCGGGGCGCCCTGGGCTGGAGAGCACCCCACCCTGCCGCTGTGTTCGCCCAGCTCTTTGCTTCCAGCTACTTTGATGTATTCTGTATCCACATTACAGAGCTCAGATGTGTGCACCTCCAGCGCTTCCACTTCCCTTCTGCAGCGCCCGTCCAGAGGCCCACTCGGGACACGCAGGATAGTGGAGGCTGAGAAGCGCCCAGAGGTGAAATTGCTAGGTTAGGGATACACGAGCTAGTCCTGCTGAGTGCTGTCGCACCCCTTTCGTTACAGCTACTTCCCTGCGTCCCCCACACCACTTGACATTACCAGGCTTTCCAATTTCTGCCAGCCAATTATGCTAGAGTGGTTTTTATTTCATAGTCTCATTATTTTAATCCGCATTTATGATTGCTTATGAACTGAGGATCCCTTCCAGTGGCCTATAGGCGTTTGAGTATCATTTTAAAATCTTCAGCTCATATATTTTGTCTATATTCCATTGTGAGTCTTGGCTTTTTCTTATTGATTTGAAGATCTCTGTAGAAAAAAGCATTAATTCCTTGATATTTTTATATATTACAAATATCTTCTACCATGAAATTGAACACTAATACATTTCTCACGTTTTCTTCATTGAACAGAAATTCTTAATCCTGTCATGTCATCATTTCTCCTTGTGCCTTTTTGCTTTTGAAGTTATTTATAGAAAGTCAAAAAATTCTTCCCCACACTTAGCTCACCCAGAGTTGTTCTGCTGCCTCTATCTACTGATTTTCTAATTTTACTTTTCACATTTCAATCTTTAAATCATAAAAATCCAGCTTTGTGGATGACATTAGGCCCAAGCCTTGCCCTCTCTCACCTTGATTTGGATCGCTGCCTTCTCCTTCGGACAGGGTGCTGCTCTGAGCCCTCGGGGCGGGCTTGTTTCATCTGCATCTGATTCTGCAGGCCCAAGCGTGGGTGACAGGGCACCTTGGCCTCAGGCGCCAGGCTGTGCACTGTCACCAGGTGTCCCGGGCACTCCCAGCCCTCTTGACTTCCAGGCCAGCTGCAGTCTTGGGCTGGCTCACAGGGCTGCATTGGCAGCTTAGAAGTATCCCTTGTTTGATTTTCTTAGTGTTACAGCAGAGAACAACTCAGTGTGAGCCTGACTATGCGTGTGCGGAAAACAACAAATTTGCCTATTCCAGGATTCCCTGAAATACAAGCCATGAGCCACCTGTTGTAGGTAGGTAGGACGGGGGAGTGAATAAAAGTCACTTCCTACCCCACTGCAAACCAGCACTACCTCCTCACAAGTGTCTACGTACTCCAGTGTTTAAACATTGTGCCACTGAAATCATTTGGAACTACTTAAGAAGCAAAGTCTTTCTTTGGGGTCTCCATCTGCTTGATTGACGAGCACGTGGACAATGAAGAGTGTTGGAATGCAGAGACGATGGGGGGTGGGTAGCAGAGGTTGCACCCAGCTCCATCAGCACCTGCTGGCCAGTTTGGGAAGTCACATGGTTGCCTTGAGCCCCATCTCTTCTTGGTGATTGTGGCTGACGGTGATGACAGAGATGGTGATGATGACTTCATTCATTCATTCTTGATTTAGGATGAACTCTCTCAACCAAGCCTTGTAACAGGGCAGGAGGGAAGCTTTCAGTGCTGTGAATGAGAGAGCCAGCCGAGGGGCAGAGCAGCCCTGCGCCCCTGCTTGCGTTTGTGAGTCATCGAAGGTACTTGTGCTCTTGTGCTCCTTTCCTGGGAGAAGCACGCTGTAGTGCTGGTGAACCAGGCAGGATGGAGGTCTGTGTAGCTCAGCAACAATGGCCGCTTATCCCAGACGTTTCCTGCTCTCACAAAATGTGAGGGTTTCAGACGAAAACATTGTTCAAATAGGAGAGTGGCAAATTATTTGGAAAAATACACATAGAAATAGCCAATGTATCATAAATATGTATGCATTAGCTTGAAAGGACATCTATAAAATATTAAGTAAAATATAAAAGAATATATGAGAAAAACAAAAAACTAGAACTGTACACATATTTTATATATGCTTATGCAAGCAAATGATAAATTATAAGAGTTTCTTTCTGAAATCCCAGCTACACTGGCAGGGCCTTGGGAGAGGCAGGGGCTGTAGAACTGACAGATCATCTTGCACATTCAAGTTTCTTCAAGGAACATACGTTAGGTTTATAATTCAGATAATGCAAGGAAAAGGAGCTACCACCTAGTTGGGGTTTTCGTGACTAGTTCAGTCTGTGGAGTTTCTTTCCAGTCCCCACACAGACTTAGGAATTGCCAAGACCCGGTCGCTGGTCAGGCCGGGCTTCCCTAGGGCCGGCCCACCTGCTTTCTGCCCGCTGCTTCACAAGTTAAACAGTGCCTCAGATGCGAGGAGAGGACTGTCCGGTGTCCTGTGATTGCTAGGAAGACGTTTCTCCTCTGGCTAAGTGGTCAGAGTCCTTGGAGCAAATGGATCATGACTTTTCTTGGTAGAAATACTCCTGCAGGCCTTATGAGTGAAACGCATCACTTCTAATAAAATAGTCCACTTGCGCAAGTGGGCGAGTCCAGCCCAACACCTCCAGGGCAGCGTCTGAACCCCAGCACAAGGAGGGGCGGCCCCGAGCCTTGCTCAGCTCCCCCATGGCTGCTGGAAGAGCATCCTTTCCTTAGAGCGAGACTGCAGGAATGAAAAGACTCACCTGCTCTGCAGTTCTGCCCCGTGAAAGGCCGCACTTGAAGCGCTGGTGCGGAGACCACGAACGTCATTCCAGCTCTCTTTCAAGAAGCGTGTGACCCAGAAACAAAGGCTGTGAGCAGAGAGCAGATTGCCAAACCCATCCCGACGCTGTCATCGAAATATTGATCCTACAGTCACCTCTGATATCTGTCAGTGTCATTGGCACGCTTGCAGCTGCATTGAGACAGACAGAGAGAGAGAGAGAGAGAGAGAGAGACAGAGAGAGAGAAGTCTAGTATTTGATGAGTGACAAAATGCTGCCAGGAGAAGGCGGGGCCATCTAATCCACTCCCGCTTTCTCCCCCCACTTCGGACCAGAAACATTTGCGGTAGGTGTTATTTCTGTGAACCGACATGCCGGTGAGGAGACCCGCCCCATGGCAGACACGTGGGGAAGGACAGGCATGATTCCCTGCACGGTGTTCACCTCTGGGCTGTGCGCAACAGATTTCGAACATGGGCCTGAAAGATGTGGCTTTGAGGGTGGTGTTTCACCCATAGCAGCATTTAGAAGCTAAGAAGCTCATTTTACAAAGAGATAAACCCATGCTGCATTAACACTAGGGAGAGATTTATCTGTGTGCAACATTTTTGCCTAAGTAAATAAACGAGTTAGAGGAACAATAACAAGAATATGATGCTGCTTCCAGCCTGTGAACCAAAGCTTCCTGAAGGAGCCTGGGGTCGGGCTCCCGCCAAGCTGCTGAATGTTTCCTCATTCTCCCAGGTCACAGCTTTCTTTCTCCTGGGAGCTGAATGGAAAGATCGCTCCTGTTTGGCCTCAGAACTCCGAGTATGTCCCCACTGGGATGAAGTGCTCTAATGGGAACTTGAGCCCACCACACTCTGCGGCAATAAACTTACACCAGAAATAACACTTAGTTTCTAAGACTAGAAATGTCCTAACATTCAAAGGGGAGATGTGAGCCACCACCGAGCTGGAGTCGGGACAACCAAACATGTGAGTCGGACAAGACCGCAGAGATCACTAGGTCTAGTTCACACAAGATGTGCAAATTCCAGACGCGCCGTCTGAGGCCAGGCGGCAGAGAAGGGAGGCAGCTCTTTTACTTGGTGAGCTAGGAAAAGAAAGATTGTCATTTGAAATCAACTCTAGAAAGATCTATGTTTTAAGTAGGTTTGTATATTGAAGGGAAAAAAAGTGGGACTGACTTCTGCTGGATGGCCCCAAGGGCTCTCTAGAGTGAAGAAGTCATCTCAACCAAAATGGAATGCAATTCTTATTACTGGAGCCATTCATGTAGAGAATAGATGGCATGGAATGAAAGGCAGATTAATATTTAAGAATATACATTAGGAATAAGGCAAACTGATTTTCAATCCTGCCTAGACTGTTTACCATTTCTGCGACCTCAGGCCAATGTTCTAAGCCTGTTTCCTTAGTCACAAAACAGATGATAATTCATTGCCCTTTTGTCACAGGGTCGGTGAGTTTTTGATGAGCTAATGTATACAAAGCCCAGGGCAGTACTGCTGTCTGTCAACAGCAACTTGCCACTTCTGTTCTCCTAATTGCCTATCAGAAGCACCGTTGAGGGCTACAACGTCAGAACCAGCAGATACTTCACGTCCATGGCCGCGTGGCAGCACCACGCTCCCCAGTTGTTCGCTGTAAGCTGTTCTGCACACACACCGATATATCTCCTGAGGACGTAGAGACGAAAGGCTCTGACCGAGTCCTCGCCCAGGGGCTGGCAGCCTAGCTCTGCGGTGGACTGCCCAAGTGGCAGGACAGGTCCTGGCAATCGGAGTGCTGCTGAGAACGCCCCCTCACTTTCCACCCCACGAGCTGCTAAAATAGAGCTCCTGACCACAGTGTATGCGTGCGGGACTCACTTCCCGTGTGATTGCAATGGCTTCCTCAGCAGAGGTTAGCAAGCTGCGTGTCAGGAGGGTTTTCTTTTGGGTGCTCCTTGGTGGAGCCCACCAGCCAGCGTCACCTGGAGGGCTTAGCCCACAGCTGTCTTTATTTCCTCTTCCTAACTGCTTTGTCTCCCCCTGGAAGCTCGGGAGAGTTATATTGTCATTGCCTTTGAATGATTTTAAATGTTTAGTCTCTCATTTATTTCCTTAAATACAAAGCTCTTTAGTAGCATTTTGAGTGATTGTCACAGTAGGTTTTTCTAAATTGAGATATAATTCATATACCATAAAATTCACCATTTTGAAGTCTACAACTCGGTGCCTGTTAATACATTCATACGGTTGTATATTACATCCGTATTTAATTTCAAAACATGAAGAGTTCACCCTGCAGAAAAAAAAAAAACAACAACAACTCAGTAACCAGTAGTTGTCAGTTTGCCTCTCTGCCACCCCACCAGTGTGTGTGTGCGTGCATGCGTGTGCGTGCGTGCGTGTGTGTGTGTGTGTGTGGTACTAGTTATCAAACTCAGAGCCTGAGAGTCTTTGTGCTGAGCTACACCCCAACCTTTTTTACTTTTTTTAAAATCTTGAACCAGGGTCCCACTCAGCCACTAAGGTGCCCAGCCTGGGTTTCAGTTCACTCTCCTCCTGCCTCAGCCTTCTAAGGCTTTAGGATGACAGCTGTACTCCTCCGCCAGGCCTGCTCCAGCTCCAGGCCTGCTCGCCTGCTGGTTCACCTGTCTTCTGACCGTCTTGGATGCAGTACAGAGCTGTGTCGCCCCCCCCACCCCCCACCAATGTGAGCGCTCGGAGGCTGGAGACCTGCGGCTGCGCTGCGCAGGAGCTCCTGACTACTTGCCAGCCGGGCACTGCGAACGCGTGCTGCGCTTTCCGGGCCCATCTCACATGCGTAACAGGAGACGCTTGGGTTATGTCAAGAGGACATCTGCCGGATCTGCAGGATTGGGAGGCGCATCGGAAGCCTGGGACTGCTTGGTCCTCACAGTTCTTAATGAATGTTTGTAACTGCATATTTTCTTGCTGCCTCTGAGCAGTTAGCAGAACTACAGAAGAATGTAATACTTCTCACTCAAAAATGAGTGAGTCATGGACTAGACAACAACAGCGCACCTGCTCGCTCCAGCGTTTCATTGTTGTCTGCATTCTTCCCTCGAGAAACCTCCGCTCTTGGGTCTTGCTGGGCTGCGCCGGCGGCAGGAGGGCGGGCGCCGCACACATCTGGTGCCTGCCTGCGTCTGACGCCGGCCCGCTGGCTCCTGCTCAGGCCCTGCAACTTCCCTCACAGAACCTGTGCTCCGGAACCTGAAGATTTCCAAATCTCACTTTCTGCAACTAAATGCAACTAGTAAGACATTTCTTAGAGACAATATGGGAATTAAAAAAGGGATCTCAGACCCACTGAACACTCAATTACGGATATTTTTATCACTTCACTTATAAAAATAAATCTTGTCTAGGTGGGTTACATAATCACTCCCCCTCCACATGTGCATATTCCTTAAACACTTTTCTGAATGGGTGGGAACCATGTCTGCATACATACATATACATGCGTGTGTACATGTGTGCACACCACACTCATACATATATGCATGCATCTACACTTCTACATTATTTTATCTGTCACATCTGCTTGGGTGCTGTCTTCCTCACATATGTGAACCTATCTGCATGTCTGGGTCCTACTTTGGTCCCCTTGGTGGACAGATCCCCTTTCCTGCACTGGGCAGAGCAGGCAGTGTCTTTGGTGAGTTGTGGGCACACGGCACACACAAACTTGGGATGTGTTACTTTTACAGATGAGGCATAAGCAGGTATATTTGTAAAACTTCCCCTTCCTTTCGCTCTTTGAGCATAGACGTCATGGGAGATCGTGCTTTGGCTCAGTGTCTTTGTAGATGACGGTCAGCATTCACCTCGACGGTAGGAAGGGCCCGAGTGCTGAGGAAGGACCTGTCTGTGTCTCAAAGGGCTGATGGCTGTCCTTAGGTGTGCAGAAACCTCCTGATCTCACGGGACGACCCCGTCCTCCTCGCAGTTGGGATGGAGGCAGGCGTCTCGGCCTCGGCACTGCCTCCAGAGTGATTCGGTCTCAGGTCTCCTCTGCTTTCCCTGAGCACCCAGCCAGCGTGGGTCTGGGCAACGGGAAGTCACTATAACATTAGCTTAGACACAACATAACTATAAAGGGAGCTGCTGCTAAGCAGCATGGACTACGCCTTGCAAAACTCAACTCAGTGTTGCGTAAGGCTGCACTCGCTTTAGGAAGTAACCCCCTAGTGTTGCAGTATCTGAGAGTGGAAGTGAGTGTGTGAGGCCACGGGCCCACGATGGGAGCGTTGCCAGCTGGGCTCTGCTCATCCACATTCCCAGGTGGAGCCAGCCTGGCGTTCATTTTCCCCGGAGCAAAGCTTGTGATGTCCCAAACCTAAACGGAGCGGTAGGAGAGAATCCAGCGCGCAGCAGAGGCAGGCCATGGGCATCAGGAGGGCCTGACAGAACAGGGACAGGCAGTGAAGCACAGAAAATTGACATTGGAAGTTGCCTGTTTGAAAGACAGGACAGGCTTTGCTTGCTGCAGAGCTAATTATTATGCAAATTTATGCTAATAAACTCTGCCTTGAACGTTGTTGAGAAGCTGCCTTTTCCCGTTAACATAGCTGTAATGAGAGGTAAATCTGTAATGCAGATGCCCGAGGTAATATATCCTGAATCACTTTGTGGCATAACGGACTCACTCTCACCCCACCCGGCACAAATGTCAATTTAAATTAGTTTTTGCTTTGCATATTTATTGTACCTTTATTTATTGTTAATATGTACTAAGGACACCAACTAAATAGCCCCCACTACTTGTTGGAAGAGGAATTTCACAGGTGCTGAGGAGTGGCAGTTGTTCATCAGGAGACAGGGCAGCGTTCCCTTCTCCCAGCTAGAACCTTTGGGCCAGCGTGGATGGCGCCAGTGTGGCCCACATGCCTCCCCTGCTCTAGCTTGGTACCAGAGTAGGTCTCACCCTGAGAGCAGCTCCATCCTGCTGCTTACTGTACAGCATCCCAAAGAAGGAGGTCTTCATCGCCCTGCCTTTCAGAAGCTGGTTCTGGCCCGTGACCTGGGAGCGGCTGTAGGGCAGTAACATTGGTTCCCTCTGGAAATACACACAGGCGTGCATGTGCATGCACAGACACACACGTGCACACAGGCTCTCCCACTCTCTTGCACACGTAGCATGGCTCACACAGCTCCATGCCTGGCTCCTTCCTGTTTGACACACTCACCTGTTGGTTTACCTGTCTTCTGACCGCCTTGCATACAACTTCTCTTTTGCGATAGGATGTGGCTACGTAGTTGAGGTGGGTCTTGAAGTCACTGTGTAGCCCAAGCTAGGCTCCACCTTATGATCCTCCAGCCTCTGCCTTCAGCGAGCTGGGATTACAGGAGTGAGCCTCTTGGCCTGCTCAGGTCCTCTGTTGCTGACTGTCTACAGGCTTGAATCCATGAGCTGCTGCTCCTGTCTGCACTCCAGCTAAGTCTTGTGTCTGTACAATGCTTTCTCAAACACGAGACGGTGACGCAAGTGCTGGAGAATTTCCTCCAAGGAATCCTTACAAGAATCCTTCACCGTAGGATGAGAGAAACAGCACTAAATTGTGTGGTCTTGTTTCTTGTTCCCATTTGGCCACTTGCTAACAAAGTGTCCATTCCTTCAGGTGTTAATGATCAACATTTTCCTTGGATGGCTTAATTTGGCCTTATACATAACTTTTGATTTAAATATTATTATTCCCATTTTAGAGATGAGAAAGTGGAAACTCCGTAGGTTCAGATAACTCATCCAAACTTCCTATGGGTGGTAAAGACAACTCCCAATCTCATGTTCTTTTCACTACCTGACATGTGCAATCTACGGCCCCAGCACACATGCACTGCCCTGCTGCATTATTCTAGAAAATATCTCAGAAATTTTAAATTTTGCTTTTCTATTGTTTAAGGTGTTGGAGTTGATAATCTCAGCCGTTCCTTGATCCACCTAGCTCCCAATGATGCAAGCAACTATCTCTTGATCCTGTTTGTTTTCTTATTTCATTGTGAACTAAACTTAAATCAGTTATTTATTTAGTGGCCTGGTTGATGCTTGTGACCTCTTTAGTTCTGTGCAGGTATCTTCAGGGGCACCATGGCCCATTCTTCTGTTTGTCTTATACCAGCGCAGAAAAAAAAAAAAGGCCATATAAAGAATCTGGGCGCAGCCAGCACAATGAGATACCAAGCAGATGCTCCAGTTCATCTAGACACATACTCAGGGAGTGCCAGGTCCACCTGCTGAGAAGTGTCTCCAGCACTCCTGTGGCAGGTGCACAGCTTTCCTCCCTTTAGCAGTGCTTCTTTGAATCAAGTTATCTTGACAGGTCCTTCTGTGAATGGATAGATTCACATTACGGGGCAGTGTGTCAATCACTGTGTCAGGTAATCAACTGGCCTGCATTCATTGGTTATCAGAACCTAAAAAGGAGGCCACAAAGAGAACACAGTGCATGAATTTTGTTGTCCTGGGACAAGTTACACCGTAGCCCCTGACAGCCAGCCAGCCGGGAGTGGCTTCTCTTCTTTCCTGGCTCGCGAAGAGCAAGGGCACAAGCTGTTGTTAGAGATTTCCTCTATGTAAAGGAAAATTCACCCTCCAAACTTTTCTCAGAAGGATTATGACGAAAAAGATAATTCTGTGATAAGTTACGCACAAATTTCTCAGGCAGTGTTTGGCAATGTCTTTATCTCCCTCAGACGCCGCCATCCTAGCCCTGATATTGGACCGCATCCCCAAGCCCAAGTCCCTAGAAGTCACCTTCAGAAGTTCAGAACTTCAGCCACCCAAGGTGGTCTGAGGACACAGATGCTGTTATGTGAAATAAACCTGACACTGGCATGCAAAAAGTCGTATGGCTTCTCGTACATGAAAAATCTGAAATATGCAACATTTAAAGATCAAAATAAGAGACAGGCAGCATGACTAAGGAGGCAGATCCTCTGCAAATGGAGAAGGACTGCAGAGGGAAGGAGGGGAGGAGGCAGCAGGTCAGAAGAGGAAAAGTTCTTTAAATATTAAGATATAATGTGCCAGCTCCCCACAATGGATGGAGTCAATATGAACTAAGAAACTTTAAAAAATAAAATTAAAGCCTAGTTCGTTGATACCAGTCTTTGATATATGACTATGTTTGTCCGATCAATTCTGTTGTGACAGTGTGCAAAGGCTTAATGAGAAGCATACTATTTTATGTTTAGAATAGAAATTGTATTTTCATTATGAAGATGTAAAATGGGGGAGAAAACACTAGTCTGCATGACTCTGCCTGTACAGCTAAGCACCCTGCAGCTGTGTCCGGACACCATGGGGCAGAACGGGTGAACATTTGCACAGACATGAGCCTTGTCCCAGTGGGAAGCCAAGTTTTTCAAGGGACGATGACAACATTTTGCTGTGGGATTGAGCAGACTGGGGCTGAGCCCCACTAAGGCTGGGGTGACCTCGATGATCGCTGGGAGGTAGGTTACCTGACAGCAGGGGGCGACAGCGGGCAGCCAGTGAAAGTCCCTGGTCCCCTTCATTTACGTGGTCATTCTGCCAAGGCAAATTTTGGTCACAGGAAAGTGACTGGCACAACTGGTACAGATGTACTTGCCTCTCTGGGATTCAGTGAACTCCCTGGTAAAGCCAGACTGGCACAGAGATGGCAAACCTTTTAGACACCAAGGACCAGACTGCAACCCCAAATCTACATATTTATCACCAAGGGTCAAAGCTGCAACTCAACCTGAACACTAAGGTTGTCATCTAGAAAAAACAATTCACACATTAACATCCTTTGTCTTACAAGAAAAATGCAAAAGCATGCTTACGGAGGTTCACCACCGTGGCACTAGCATGTCCCAACGTCCCCTTTGGTCTGCACGCAGTGACCTGCGGCTACACGCAGGGTGCCTGAGCGAACAGCCACTGGCAGAGAGGCTGGGCCTGGCAGGCCGCACCGACATCCACGTTGGCATCAGTCGGTGGGACCACTGCTTCTGGGGACTGTAGAGGTGGCTCTTGCTGAGATCAGCTTTGCCACAACCAAAAGGTCTGAAAGATATGACACGGGCCAATTGATTTTTCTGCCCATGCTCCCAACAGTTCAGCCAGGGTAGAGTAGGAGAGCTCCTGATTTGGGAGTTCTTTCTTCGAGTATCCAAAAAAGCTCTCAAATCGTGTTGAACTAGGGCCGATCTGAACACTGAAGAAGGATTCGCACTAGCAACAGCCTGGGGTTGGGACTCAGTCGACCCTATACAGTCCAAAAATGTCTTTTACTGGCTGCAGATCTCTGAGAAAATGAGAATGACTTAACCACTTGAACCTTCATTCTTAATCTGATTAAAGACACTCATAAAACATCTTTTGGACTTTGTTGTGAGAACAGATTACCTTAAATGGGTGTTTTTTCCAACTTCTAAAGCTCATTACACCGTAAGTCAGCAGCAAAAAAAGTGCAAGGAGAGGTGACACCCTAAACTCACAGGTGTGAGTAGCCTGTGACTACTTTATTCACATTGCAGTTTGGCTCTTTAGATATGTAGCTCAGTGTAAGGCTGGGGGGACAGCAGAACACGCAGCGGCGATGTTCTTTAATAGATGAATGAGGCCGCAAGCACACTAGCGACCTGATGAGGGCTCACGGTGCTGCAGGCCACACTCAGGGCGGGACATGGCTTCCAGCTGACATCGTGGAGGCCTGCAAGACTCGAGCAGACTCCTTGAGGGCGACTCTGGGAACGAGCACGGCAGCTTGACCAAGTTCTGTCCCCTCCCTGGGCCCTGGCAAGCTTGTCTATAGAAACAAAAGTGCGAGGTTGGACTGCAGTGTTTTTTAAAGGCTTCTTTCAGCACTGGTACTCCATTACTCTGAGTATTCGAAGAACAGTCCTACTGCTTGGTTGGTAGCTGTGGCTTAAAGCCCAGTTTGTGATCGCATTGTGGGATCGTTTCCACTCGGAAGGCAGAAGTCATTATCAGAAGGTGATATGGGGACCTGGGAGCCCTGTTCACCTTCTCTCACAGGCTGGCCATGGTCACTTCCTTGGCAGGCAGTGTAGGAGGCAAGACGCTGCTGTCACCATGGTCCTGAGCGGGCGGCCCTTGCTGTACCACTGAGGCATAGAGATGCTGCTGCACATACTGGTCCTCATGCTCAGCTGAAATGGGCTTTCCCTCCAGCAGGGAAGAAGGAAAGGAGGGAGGAAGGGAGAGAAGGAAGGGAGGTAGGGATAAGAGAGAGGAAAGGTGGAGGAAGCCAAGGAGGAAGGAAGGAAGGAAGTTAGTTGAGATTCCAAGCTGTGGGATTCAGCCCAAGTGTTAGCGTTACAGGGCAGCCACAGGAAGTTCCTCTGGGATAAGAAGGGAAAGGAGGAGATGCGAGGAGGAAAGAGGTGTGCTCAGTACAGCAGGCGGGAGGCTGCGATGCCCTTGGCTCTGGGCACTGGCCTCACAGACCCGGAGGGTGTCCCAGCGCTAACCCTGTGATCCTTCCCATCCTACCCTGTGCTCACACTTGAAGGAAAGAGCCTGGCCACACTGAGGAGGGACCCCAGCGAGGGAGGGCAGATGGGTCCAAGAACTGGGGAGACCACAGACACAGGACTGGTCAGTCACACAGCAGTCCAAGATCCACACAGGTCATTTTTTGATAAAAAGAAACACAAGTTGGGCATTCCCAATCCAAAAACTTGAAATTTTCTGAGTACGGACATGATGCCAAAGGTAAAAAAATTCTACACTGAAATGTTTCTTGTGCAAAATTATTAACTTATAGTGTCTAGACCACTTTAGGCTATATGTGCAAGGTTTATATGAAACACAAATCTGTTTGGATTTGAATCCCATCCTGAAAGTATCTCATTATGTTTATGCAAAATTCTAAAATCTGAAAAAACCTGAATTCTGAATTCCCAAACCTTTCTGGTCACGGGCATTTTGGGTAAGAAGCACTCAGCCTCTAACACCCTCTCTACGAAGGAGAACGGTCACAAACCTCCCTGGGTTCAGCGGACGACATGCGCAGGGCACCACCAGCGCCAGACGGGGCCCTCGCAGGACCGTGCTGGAAGAAGTCCTTGGGCTGACAGCAAGAGCTCTCCCTCAGGCTTCAAGGGGACCCTTTGCTCCAAAGGCTCCCAGCCACTGCCCTTTTCACCTCACCAACTGGGTGGGCGGCTCAGAACCCAGCGTGGAGGGCAGCGTCCAGGGTGGTCCTACACCCTGTGCCCCCGATGCTGCATGCCGAGGCTCACGCAGAGGTGAACTTTCCATCTGCTCAGGGCCGCTTCAGTGTGGCTTTTCAGGCAGCAGAGTGGTGCATTTCCCTGTGTGCTTCCCCTGAACTGTCACCGTAGGTGCCCTCGTCCATGATATATCAGCTGTCTGACACTAGGATTGGTACTACTTCTTTCTTATTTTCTTTCTTTAAAGATTTATTTATTTATTTGATACAGGGTCTTGCTATGCAGCTCAGACTACTAGTGATCCTCCTGTCTCAGCCTCCCCAGTGCTGGGAACACAGGCACGTACCATCACACCCCGTTTCAGTGGCTGGCAGGGCATGCAGTATTGGGTATTGAACCCAGGTCCTTGCTCTTCCCAGGCCGGCGCTTGGACAGTTGAGCTATCTCCCACCCAGACTGGTACTATTTCTGCTGCTCACCCCACCCTCTGGCTAGTGATTCTCTCCTCTTTCATTTTCCTCCTTATTTGTTTTTCTCCTCACTCTGATCCTGATTCTGCACCTCGCAGGTGGACTTAAGTGGCTGCCTACCGGGCAGGCACTGGGTACGGTGCATGGCATGGCAGAGACGTAGGTCCGTCTGGTTCATATTCTTCCCGAGCTGCAGCAAGCTTCCTGTAACTATCTCATGCAGGCAGCAGTGAGACTGCGGAGGCAGGTGAGGGCTGGCTGGGCCATCCAGAGAGCTCTTCTCAAACACCTCACTCGGTGGTGTGCTCCATGCTTTGCCCCGCCCCCGGAGTCCTGCCAAGGGCTGGCTGGGGGCCAGGCCCCCCAGCACAAAGATCCGGGGTGCTGCGCCTACAGACTGCCCTGCGGCACCTCGGCCCTGGCAATCTAGAATGGGAGGGAACCACTCCAGTGAGGCGGCCCTGTGCAGCCGTAGAGCTGCTCAGTGATGTTCAGCTGCCACAGACTGACCGTGGCGGTGCCTCAAAGAAAAGGCCCTTCGGCCTCCCAGGCCTGGGGCCCTCCCACCGCCCACAGTCCTCTCCCGGGCCTCCACTTCCGGCATGCTTTTGTGACAGCCTTGTGCAGGCCTCAGCCAGGAAGCCGGTGGGCAGGGCGGCTGCAGTACTGAAAGCTGCCCACCAAGTGGAGACAGACCTCCACGCAGGAGATGCAGCCCTGGCGCTAGCGCTGGGCCCTTCCTTCATCCGGAAGGGGCCTCTGCCACCCGGCAGCCCCGCGTGCTGGCCTAGCAGGCCCGGGACTGCGCTTGCTCTACCCTCGGCCCTCTGCCCTTCAGGCTTCTTCCTTAGGATCAAGGCTGCTTTCCTTTTTTGCTTCAGGCCTCCTTCTCTACACCAGGCCCCAAGACCAGGGTTCCAGGAAGCAGTTCAGAAATAGTTCAATGCTCTCTCCTTGCCCTGCCTCCTGCTAATGTAGCCACGTGACTAAACCTGCTCCCGGTTGGCTCCCTTGACGGGCATCGAAGAAATTGTTCTCAGTTTAGGAACTGCTTTGAAGATCCCGCTCGTATTCATGATCACAAGCTGCTCTGTAAATGACCTTTTTAAAAGAAAGAGAGTGAAGAAGAGCTCAGAGCAGATAAATAGGACTCGAAGTCGTCATTCAAACACCATTAAAATCAGTGTCGAGGCAGATACGCCTCTCCCGAGACCACCCAGATCCTCTGGAAAGCAGACGGGCCACAGACGCGGCTCCCAGGACCTGGCCCGGGAGCGCTGCACAGCTCTTCGCCTTTCAGGTAGGAGGGAAGCTGTCCCAGTTACTGGGGCGAGGATAGGGAACATGAGATAGGAAAAGGAAGTCCTAGAGAGTACGTAGGACGCAAGGCCACAACTGCTAGGTGGCTTCTTCTTCCCTTGGCATGACACACTCTGGTTCACTTGAGCTCCTGTGCCACTTCGGGTGGCTCTGCAGTGGCCACAGGCAGGAATGGGCCCAGGGTGGGGCTCGCCCACTGGGACAGTGGGGTTCTGATAGGTACAGGCTGCAGCACAGACCGTGTGCCGTGTCCAGATTAAAACAGGACTGCATGAGACTCAACCCAGCGTTGGAGGGGCTTAGCAAACCCAAGAGTGACCAACTCGTATCCACGAACAGGGAGCAGCACCCTCCGGGGCATGTAGCAGCCAACGTCGGCGCTGGCACCACAGGCAGCTTGTACCCTAAGGTAACAGGTACAAGGCAGAAGTCAGATCAAGTGGAATATGGTGTGCCAAGACAGAGTTTCAGGCATGGCAGGAGTGTCTGGAGACAGTGACAAAAATTGGCATCAGTGGTGTGGTCCCTGTGACAGCTCACATCAGAATGGAGAGATGATCAAAGCTCAGCTGCCAGCTGGGTGCGGTGGGCAAGTGCCCCAGGGCACGGCTTTGTCCATTCTGATCTCTGTGCCATGTTAAGACTCAAGTGAGGGCTGTGGCATCTGACCTGCAGAGAAAGAAGGGCTAAAGGGCAGGCAGTGGCGTGATGACCAGGGAGCAGGCAGCTTGCAGCCCTGGGCCAAGAGCTTCTCCTAAATCCTCAACATTAAACTGGAAACTAATGGTTTATAAACCACAAGATGCTGAGCTCTGGTTTCATGAGATGCTTTCATTTGAAAATTAGAATTTTCTGGGAAACTACTCAGCCTTGTTTCTAAGTGCGCGTGGTGCCAGGTTCTGTGAGGGTACGTGGGAAACAACACTGGTATTGACTTACCTGCACCCCGAGGTATGATATGCGAAAGTAACAGTGAGCCGCCTTCCATGTGGGCGTCGACCATCCAGAAGAGATGGGGTCAGGCACCTGGGCTGAGAGGTCAGGAGGTGGGGTCCCACGATGGGGGATGAGATGATGCCTGCCTGACAGCACGGGCGCTGTTCGCAATGTGGGGTCCTAAACATTACTGAGATGAGCACAACCTAGGCCCTTGAAGACAATGAGAGTTGGCCGCTCTAGAAAGAATGCTCTGAAATGTATTCATGACCCTTCTCAAGGCTAAGCAAGCAAGGGTCTCAGGCGCCCTCCAAAATATCATGAAAGTGTTCAGGCTACCTCCCCTACTTCCACCTCATGTTCCTTCTTGTGCCATTTTTTAAAAATGTCCCTAAGTGCTCTGGCATAAAAGAAAAGAAAAGGACTGGAATCAAAGGTCCTGTCTAATCTCACTTGCAGAAAAAATTTCGGAGAGGCGAGAAGACCCCCTTCGCACAGCACATTAAAATAACTTATGGAGAACTTCTCCCTTTCAGCTAAGGAGGTGGTCAAGATGAGAGGATAAATCTTTAGAAGAATAATGTTTTCAAAATCAGGTTCCTTGTCCTCGGATCCTTTGATGTATGAGTGCAATAGTAGGCAGGACACACGGTGAAATATACATGAGCAGGGAGCAGAGTGGAGGAAATGTTAGTGTTTACATCGAAACTCAACTGGAACACTCATTTCAAGATGATACTTTATTACGTTGAATGCAATTTAGCCCCACGAGCATGTTTCCTTTCTCCCTTTAGGACTCTCATCGCTCTTCTTCCCCATTTCTCCCTCCCATATCTAGCAAAACACAACCACTATGTGGTGAGTTCTTCGAGGCTGAGGGGTTTGCATACCATAGAGGAAAGGAAGAGGACAAGATGCCGACAGATCCCTAGCTTTAGGGGATGAAATCAGCTTTAAACAAAGAAGCTGACATAGAGAGGATCATTTCCTTCAAAGAAATCAGCCAAAGAAAGAAGCCCCCCACCCCCCCAACTTCTTTCTCCTCTCTTCGGGCTGCCTGTATTCTCCTGATGTACCTTCCGTGAGGCTTCAGTCTCCAGGAGAGATGAGTGTGGCAATGCTGATCTTGCTGGGTGAGCTCACGTGCCCAAAGCCACCTCTTGCGGGGACTCTTGCGGGGCTGATGAAAGGATCCAGGTGGAGCTGGGCACGCCCACCCTCTCTGCCAGCTCAGTCACTCAGCACTCCCCCTCCTGTGGGCTTTGCTTTTAAGTTATTTTAAGGCTTTATCAGCATCCTTCATGAGAACTTGTGTCCTAACTGGTAGTGAGCACTTCTCCACAGTGGGGTGCTTGCTGTCACACCTGGCTGGTCCTACCACTTGGCTCCTTGGGGTGGCTGTGGCTGCCACAGGGGAACTGGCAGGGCTTGGCATGTGGAGGACTGCCTCCTCCCCTCCTCCCCACCACACCTGGCTCACACCTGTTACCTCCCTCTGGCCTGGGGGTGGCTTTGCCTTGATCCTGGGTCTGACAGGTTAGAGCGCAGAGCTGCATACAGGTGCGGAGGTTCCCTGAGAGTGGAGCACTGCTGTTCTACGCGGGCTGTATGTGACAACAGCTATCGTCACATTTCTAGTCTTGCTTTCAGGACTTTTGCTGGTGCCAAGTGCAGTGAGGATGAGGGGAATGGAGATGATTTCTTTCTAATGCCCTCATGGCACCTCTGCCTACTCCAGTAATGAGCATCCTTTCTTTTTGCTGCGCAGCTGAAGGCTGTGGGCTGGAGTGCTCCCCAAAGACTCCTGTGCTAAGACTTAGTCCCTTCTCTGTGGCACCAATGGGAGGTGGTGGAAACCTCAGGAGGTAGGGCCAGGTGGGTGGAGCTGGATCACTGTGTGTGGCCTGGAGGAGACACTGGGGCCCTGAGCCCTTCCTCACACTCACTGTGGTGAGCGGTCCCTCTACCACATGCTTCTGCTGAGATGTTATGCCTTGCTGCAGGCCCACGGGATCAGAGACAGAAACTATGAATCAAAAGAAACCTTCCCTCCTTATATGGTGATGGTCACAGATATTTTATAGGATGCTCGCAAACTGAATAATGCATTTAACATCCATAAACTTGAGGAAAAGAGATGGGAAGAGAGGAAAGGAATGGAGTGGACAAGACAGGGCAGGACAGGAGGGATAGGAGGGGACAAGATGCAGGAGATGGCAGGTAAATAGAGGAGAGGAAAGCGGAAAATAAAAGGGGAAAAAATGTGAGATTTGGAAGTGACCTAAAAAGTCCTTATTCAAGATCTTTTTTTTTTTTAAAGCTTAGTAATGTGAGAACCAGAGAAAACAATAGCTTAGAAAAAGATTTTAGAGACAGTTGGTGGCAAATCCAGGTTTCAAAACCTGTCTCTCAACTGTGAATATCACCACACATCTCATCAGAAAAGACGGAGTATCAGAAGCTTGAAAGATAATGATAGCTGATAAAAGTTTTCTAAAATTCTATTTTTCACCTGAAAGCTTGCAGCTTAGCCCTGGCACCAGAGATTCTCAGTTGTCCGTGAAGTGGCTGGTGCGGTTCTGTCCCTTTGGAGCCGAGGACTGCCTGCCAGCACCTACAGCTAAATGGCCACATGTCACCTGTCCCTTCCAGGGCTACCACACCCCCACTGCACAGCAGCTAGTTTAGCTTGTAGCACACACAACAAGTACATTCTGTGAGACAACACTTGTCACCCAACAAAGCTGTGTTCTGAGAAGTGTGACCAGTGGCAACTTTCCTCTTTTGTCACTGTGTGGAGCATGGGCGACAGGTCACTTGCTGATGTAGCCTCTTGACACAGTCAAGACATGCAGGACATGTGAAAGGCGGGTTGCTTCCTGAGTAATGCAGCGTGCTGCTCACAGGGAGCTTCCTAATTAAGCCTAAGAAATGCATTCTGCAATAATATAAAACTGCAAATATATAGACCAATACAATAGCCGTTTATGTATTTTCAAGTCCCAGATACCATACATGGTTGTCTGTTCTTTGTGTTAGTTTTTCATTGTTGTAACAAAAACCCAAGATGACTCAACCTAAAAGAAGAGGAAAAAAACATTTTAAAAGCCACTTCATTTTAGAGCTTTCTGCTGCAGACAGCTTGGCCCTGTTGCTGGGGGCATGTAGAGGTGCTGTCTGTTGTAGCAGAAGTACGTGCTAGAGGAGGCTGCTTAGGCGTGGGGGCAGGAAGGCAAAGAGAGGGCAGCAGCTGCCACCCTAATGCCCCTCAGAGGCACATCCTTAGCTCCTAAAGCCCTTTCCCTGGGGCACAACTCCCAGAGTTCCCACCCCAGACTGGCAGCCAGGACTTGACCATATGGGGCTCTGGGGCAAGACAGGACAGGACAGGCATCTTTGTTCCATAGCAGTCCATAGCACCCTTGCAGGATCCAGTGCATAGCATACTAGTTCTCCCTCTATGCAGTTGAAAGCACTAGAGATTTGTTTATATCAGAGTCCCCACAAACGTATGGCTTGGATTGCATTCCACTATGTGGCTACCATGCCCGAAGATGGTGGAAAATCTCTGCTCTGCTATAATCTCACAGGTTTTTGTGGTCACGTATGTGACCTGCAGCTTACCAAAACATCTTTATGCAATAATTCAGTGTGCATAAGAGGTGCTCATCACACAGAATAATAAAAATATTTCCACATTACCTTTTGATACGTTACCTTTCTGAGGTGTGCTGAGATATTCTTAAGTGTGTCTGGTTTCTTCTGCACGTGTGGGGTACAGAACACAATGAATGGTGACTTTTAAAATTTGCTTCCCCTTCCTCTGTACCAAGACACCGATTGTCTTTCCCGCCCTTGCCTTTGCATCCTTATTGCAAGCGCCAGCACAATGGAGAACACAATCTCCCCACGTCTTAGTTATGTTCTTACTGCTGGGGAGAAATATCCATGCCCACAAGTTAAAGAAGAGAAGATTAATTTTACCTCACACTCTATAGAGGTTTTGGCCCATCACTGCTTGACCCCAAGGCAGGATTGCATGGCAAAAGGGCATCGCAGAAAAGCAACAGTTCATGGTATGACAGACAGGAAGAAGCTAAAATTCATTCTACTCCGTCCAGGCCACAAGGCTATTGGTTGGTGCCACTGGCACCCAGGTGGACCTTCTCTCCTAAGCAAATTTATCAATCGCACTCAATTATGCTAAGTCAATCAGTAGAATAATCCATTATCATGTGCCCATGATTCAGTCATCTAAAAGCTCCACCTATCACCTATGGGGTTTGCGGGGACATCTGGATACTAACCATAATATTCCATCTTGCTCCCCAAAGATTCATATACATCCGTTTATGCATAATGCAGTTAGTCCACCCCTAAGAGTTGCCAAAATCCAAATGGATTCAGCACTGCTGAAAAGTCAAATCCACAGTCTCTGACATTCAAGACAATCTCTCATCTTCCATGCCTTTGTTTTCACAAGAAAAGAAATTTACATGAAAAGAATTTTAAACACTCCCAGGTACAGTGACACAAGACAAACATTCCCAGTTCAAAAGATGCAACTAGGGGGACAGAGAAGAATGGGGCCAAAGCAAGACCAGATTCCATCAGGGGAACACTAAATCTCATGCTTCCACGTGCAGCAGCCACAGCGTTCTGTGGACTCCGAAGGGCTTGGGTGACCCCGCCTCCACAGCACTGCCACAGTTGTGCCCTTTGTGGCTTCCCGTTGGGGCTAGATTTGCTCACTCTTGTATCTTTCTTCAACTGTCCACCCTCCTGGCTTCATCACCCTTCTGGGGGCTCCACTGCACTTTCGGTTTCACGCTCACAGCTTCACACACTGTCTTCGCAGAGGCAGACACCAGAGCTCCCTGGCTTTCTTGTGAAAGGTAGGCGGAAGCCTCTCTGGCCGCACAACTCCTGCATTGTGCATGTGCCTACAACCAGCACCACGTGGAAGATGCCATGGCTTTCTGCTAGCTGGAGCAGCGGCCAGGCTTCTTTCTTTCCTGGCTGTAGAGGTTGAGTTCCTGGATGGCTGAACCCTACGAACTTGGGCCCGAGGAAGAAATTTCCTAGGTTGCCACCATCCTGGAACATGGTTCCCCAAGACTTCTCGAATAAGTGCCACCCCTTTGCAATTTTTAGTAAAGTCTGAATGATTCTTGTGATACCCCCAAGTAAACTTTTCTATTGTTCTCTTCCAAAATACTTTTTTTAATACTAAACTTTCCACAGCCAAGTTCTCTTCTACCCTAAAGCTTTACCTGAATTTCCTTTCCAGCTAAACTCAAAACTTTTTAAACTTTTTTTTTTTTTGGTCTGTTTGCACTTGATACTCCAGGTACAGCTTACTGAAAGCCCCCAAGCTGAGCTATGCCACCACCTTAACATTAGACTGCCTTTAATTACTTCTGCCAGATCAATTATCTCACCACCATTAATTTCGATGTCCCACAATGTCTCAAGATGAGAAAAAAATTCAGAGAATCTTCATCCAGAGCTTAACACACATAGCATGGAGTCCGTCTGAAAGTAGAGTCCTTATTTACATGAATCTCCTGAGCTTGTTCCTTACCATTTGTACTTCCTTACCATTTGTACAGCCTTCTGGTGCCCTGAGCTCTGACCAGAATTCTCATTGAGCTCAGCTTATAGTAGCTCAGGTCTATTTCTCCAGCTACCATCTCTAAACCTTTGCCAACTTTCCCCACAACTCAATTTCACGTGTGTGTGAATTGCATGTTTAAGTACAGTTACAGCAGCAGCTCAATTTGGGTACCAAAATCTGTCGTAATTACTTTCTTATTGCTAGGACAAAGTACCCAATACCCACAACTTAAAGGTGAAAAGGATTGCTATTGGTTCTGTTTGTAGAGTCCATACTCAGTCCATACTCAGCTGGCTCTGAGGCAGTGTGGCACAGTAGAAGGGCATCTCAAAGGAGAAACAGCAGACAGGAAGAAGCTGGACTTATTTTTTGCCTTTTTATTCCATCCAGCCTCCAAGACTATCAGTTGGCTCCATTTACACCCAGGGTCAGTGTTCACTGTTTGGCAAGCCCATCATCCATGCCCAGAACCACTCCAAACCAATCAGTGGACTGATCCAGTATCACACCATCACAGTCCAGTACTGCATGCCCAGGAACTGGTCACCTCCTAAAAGCCCTAAATATGAGCATGTGTGGCTTTAGGGCAAACATGCAGGTATAAGTCATTACAGCCTATTATTATATCCTGCAGTTTTAGCCTCATAGATACTTGGAAAGGCTTTGGAAAACCCTGTGGATCTGTGGACTTCACCTGGAGAATGAGAAATTAAAGAAGCCTTTGAGTACGGAGGTTTCACGTTCAGAAATGTGTAGGTCTCTTCCTCATATTTTATCTAAAGGTAAAATATGTCAGAGTGATCATAAAATTATAGGCAGATTTGTAACATTGGATTGTGGTACTATTTCATTGATCTCTGAATGATACAACATAGAATCGATAATTTTAACGTTGAGGTTGCTTGAAATCTACAAGATGTACTGAAGGAAAACTGAATGTTAAAGGCAATTGATAAAATTGGCAAAATTACCATTAGCCTGAGGTGGGTAGGAAATTTTCCTCGGAACTCTGATACTTAGGTCTTTCAAGGACTCTGGAGAGTTACCATAAATTATAAAAGTTGCAACCAACTGTGACCTTCCCTGTGAAAATCTTTATTTATTTATTTATTTTTTCATAATTTTATTGAGAAACAAATAGCAATGAGACAGTTTCA
>NDGM011199541.1:0-29751 GCA_002564305.1 Octomys mimax | reverse complement strand
GAGGAGAGGAGAGGAGAGGAGAGTGGCTTGGCGTAATCAAAGACAGAGAATATCCTGATCCCCCTGATGCTTAATTCTTCATCTTGCCATAGCTTTATGAACCAAGTATTAAATGGCACCAATCATTATTTCCCTTTTTTCATTATTAAAATCATGAAAAAGTCACCAAACCACCAGTGCTTGCCCTGAAGCTTTCTAAAAATTCTTCTACTGACTAAACAGATGGCTCCAATGCACCCTCCCAGGCCTGGCTGACCTCACATGCATTTGAAGACCACTTCAGAGCTTCAGTCTAGATATTTCCTCAGTAAAAAGTTCCCTGAGTCCAAAGCTTACTGCCAGAAGAAGAAATGAGAATCTAGCCTCTTCTTCTCAGAGGCCCAAGCTATGGGGTCTGGTACAAGTAACTTGGGTTTGTTTTAGTTTTCCAGCAATTTAATGAAAATGAATCATCGTTAGAGGAACTATCCAGGCTTTCCAAAGCCTAAGGGCCAAAAAGGCTCAATCTTTCACTTGACATTTAAAAGCACAGAGGTTTAGCACAAGGGTAATGGGAGACCTTTGCCCTGCACCAGGAGATGGCATAGGAGAGATGTTTTCTACTGCCAGACACATGCTCCCCTCAAATGCCCCTTCCCATATAAAGTTAGAACCTCAGAATCTCTTTTGAGCTGTGGGCTCTTTGGCTTCAGGCTGGGAGCCTGGAGAGAATAGGATTTTGTTCTCTTGAATGATACATTCATTCTATTACCCTAAATGAGTACAAGATGGTAACAGCATTGGCCAGGAGGTTTTGGGGAAGAAAAATATTATCTGATCTCCTCAGGGTTGGCACTGGGAGTCCTAATTCTGGCTTAACAAGCTGAGTGGAGTGGTTTTAAGGCAGGAACATGGAGACAAAAGAGAGCCCTGCACCATGAGAAATGTAGAGACAGCCCGGGAGTTAGTGCCAACCTCTGTAAGATACACAGGCAGGGCCAAGGTGAGAAAGAGATGCAAGAGTAGGTTAACCACTGGCTGCAAAGAACCCTGTCTACCTATCCAGAATACTACCCCACTGGACACTCTAAGACAGGAGAGAAAGGCAGAAGGCAGGCTGCACATGGGTGCACGCCTTCAGTCAGACAATTTGACTTCATATCCTGGTTCAGCCACATGCCTCTAAGTCCAATTTCTTAATATGTAAAATGGGACTAATTTCCACCTTCATGATCTGTGAGAATTAAATGGCATTTGGATCAGAAGAGATTCTGGGACCTGGTTCAGCATAGCTAAGAGATTGCAGGCATGGAGGATGAGTGCAGGAGAGGAGAGGGGAGGTGTCCAGGGCAGAAGACTGCAGATCTAAGGCTCCACTCTTCTTCCCTCTAAAATCCCCAAGACTCCTTGTCCCTACAGCCAAAACTATCCTATCTTTCACCACATATTGCTCATAGCTGGGCCTGGAGGAAGTTGGCAATCAAAGTGACCAGAGTCTCCAAACCCAGCTCATCTCTCCCTCCTGCTGGGTACCTCTGTTGGGATAGACACGCTAGCCATAAAGACATCAGCAGAAATCAGATACTAACAACTCTAGAAGTAACCAAGCCATCTATTTCTATTTTGATTTGTAAGAACTGAGATTGCCAAAAGCCAAAGAAAAACCATACTTTTTTCTCCCTGAGAGGATAAGAAAGAAAGCATGGAACCAGTCCCAGGGATGGACAGCCCCTCTGCCCTCCACCCTCACCAACTCCCTGTCTAAACCACACTCATAAAATAGGAAGACTTAATACGACCACGTGAAAGCTTTCTAACATTCCTGGGATCTGCTTAGGAGATGAATGAAGGAGGCCCTAGATTTTCCATGACACGAGACTGTAGAGATGTCCACCTGACCCCTATGGCTGTCTTGGTCTGAGACAAGGGAGTGCCACAGTTTGGCAAGTCCCTCGACACCGGCTCCCATTGGAATCGTGGGAAAAGCTGTTAATAAAAATCCACATGTCTGTCTATGCCCAGAAATATGAGACCAAAGCTATGGGGTGCAGGATCCAGGCAGCAGTATGTTTCACAGCCCTCTAGTTGACTCTAGTGTGCAGCCAAGTTCAGAAACTCTTGAGCCTTCAACCCTGACTACTTGGGTACAAACTCATTTTAAGGTCATTTCTAACCTGGATGACCTTGCATGACTCATTTCCTACTTTGTGCCCATTTCTCCATTCAGAAGATGAGAATAAATTTAGACAACAGTGGTCATTTTTTAAAAGATATTATAGTACAGGTACTTAGCACCATGACTAGGACTAAAGAAAGAAAGAAAAAACTAAGCAATGGATAAATACAGGTATGACTGGCAACATCTCTCAATAATAATAATAATAATAATCGTTTATAGCACAGACAGCACAGTGGTTAAGGGGATACATGTTGCAGTTTTGCTACTAGGAAAGGCTGGGGCCAGTGTGAGGAGAGTGAGGCCACCAGCCTCAGAATTAAACCAGACGTTCGGTCTCAGGGTTTTCATGAGCAAGGGCAAGTGCTATGTGGGTCCAGCTCTTGTCTCTGCACAGAACTAGCCTTATGGCTTGGGCTTTTCTGTCTCGTCTGTGAAGCCTCTGTGTGTACAGGAAGGATATGATTCACAGACTTTAGGACATTGGCACAAGGCTTCAGTCAAATTAATGCCTATGAAGAAGCTGGCAAAGGATCTGATATTCCTGGTAAGTGGTTAGCGGTTTGTATGTCAGTGAAGAAGACAAGAATTCATATGGTTTCTTATACCAGATGTTTACTTTAAATAAGAAGAGTATTTTTTATCTCTGAAGAGATAGAGAGCCATTTGAGCACAACCACGGGCCCATACAATTTGAGACCTGTCTTCTGGAGGTCTGGAAGATGGAGGCACCTACAAATGCTGGAAAGGACCTTTAATAAATTCTCCCTGATGGCCCAGTGAGGGTCATTCCTGTGTCCTGAGGACACTGACACTCTGTGACTTAGGAGACACCAGATTTCCCAGAGATCATTTTTAACTAAGCAAACCCTCCTGGGTCCTGCTGCACCAAGATGGCAAGAATAGAAATGATTGTAGGATAGCTTCAGACTCCCAACACTCAGGACTCGGTGTTGGATAGTTGGATTAGGAAATCCATAGGATGGAGCAGAGAGTCCCTGACATGTTTTTCATGCTCTATTCTTGTGTTTCCCCATGTGGTAGCCACTAGTCAGTCACATGTATCTAGTGAGGTATAAATGAATTAAAGTTGAATAAAATAAAATTTTCAGCTCATCAGTCACTGGCCATCATATTATGACTGCTTGGAAACCACATGAGTAACTATTGTGTCAGACTATGCCAATCTAGAACATTCCTATTATCTTAGAAAGTTTTACTGGGAAACTTTGCTGTAGTCAAGAAATCAGCAAACTACACAGGCCCCTGAGCAAATCTGAATTATGGCCTGTTTAGACATGATGTGTCAGCCAAGGGCTTTCATTAATTTAAAGGACAAAATTAAACAAGAAGATCTTGTAACAGGGAATCAAGTAGCCTACAAGGCCCAAGATATGTGGAATTGTGTGGAGATTTTGCTCTAGATCTTGTGAACCCTGAGGCTGGAGTTCTAGTGGGATTTATCTGCTCTTCCTCACAGTTTATAACCTTTACTTTGTGCTTTTTAACATTTGTATTGGGGTTGCTCACATGGGACTCACCTATGCCCGAGTAGGTGACAGATGATATAGTCGATGGCACAATTTCAGCACAGCACAAGGTAAATATTTAAAAGTTGGTGACTAAAACCTATTTGACTATTTCCCTCCTCTAAGATATACAAGGATGCAGAAGTGATGACACAGTGGAAAGGGCAACAGGTGAAAATAACAATGGTTAAGGATTATTTTATAGAATAAAGTAAATTTATAGGAAGCAATACTAATATATATATTATATTATATATATATATATATATATATATATATAATATATATATTAATCTAGAAGGGATAATGGAAATAAAAACCATAACATGAACACGATGGTAATGGTATTGGCTGACATCATGTCTCCCTATCAAGATGCACTAAGAAAGATTAAGAATCATCTTCATGCTTTTCTTGTCAAAAATGCACATCCTCAATCTAATCACAAAATAACAACAAACAAACGTGAACTGAAGGATATTTCCCAGACCAACTGTCCAACATTCTTCAGAAGTTTCCTAGTTATATAAGGTCTCACCATTAGAGAAAATGGGCAACAGAAAATGGGCAAATAAGTGTACTATCATTACAACTTTTCTATGTATATAATCATCCTAACTTTTTCCTCATTTGGTTAGTTTTTACCAATCTGCTGTCTTCCAGGAGCAGCTAGAGCCCTTCTCATATCACATATCTCAAGCCTCCTCACTGTACTGGCCTGCCTTAATTTTTGCTTTCCTGATCCAATACTTTCCCCATGAAAGCCCTCAAGGGACAGCAGCAGAAGACAGGCCAGAGGACAGCTGCATGGTTAGGTTGACTTGGCCGTCTCAGCTCCTATGTCACCACGTCTCGCAGGCTTTCCTGCCCTCCCCAGCTAAAGCTCCCTATCTTTCCACAGTCAACTTTTCCCACATCCCTGGTTTAATTCCTTAAGGAAGCTTTCTTCTGCAACGTGCTCATTTCATCCTGAGGGGCACATCTATTTCTAACATCTTCTGGCTTCCTCACCTGTGTTGAGTGCAGGGATGTCAGCTCTCCCTCTATACTCTCTGTTCCACTCCAGCAGCTCCTTCACTTTTGCATCCCTGTCCTCTAACTCAGCTTATAGCATGAATGCTGACCTGTGTGTCACTTCCTTCTCTCATGCTTTGCTTTGGTGTTTGGTTCAGATCCTGCTCAGGCCTCAGTGCATGCAACACAAGGATTTCGTGACTTACTCATAAAACTCTGCAGCTGGTGTGAACTTGTACTTGGAGTACTTGGTGTGGTTGCCCAGCACGGAGCTGTTGAAGAGCTTGGGATCAGTGCAATTGGGGCTATTCCAGGCATGGCCACAGTCAGTCCAGGGCAGGTTCAAAGTGAAGGAGGCAAGGAGGTAGTAGAATGACCAGGCGATGATGGCATTGTAGTAGAAGCCAACGTAGAGGGCCATGAGGATCACAGCATAGCCAACTCCTGTGTGGGGATACAGAACTTTGGCTTCCCTAGACCCAGCCTTAGAGCCATTACCCCAGAGGAGTTGGCTCTAACCACTGTGTTCTCTGACATCTAAGCCTCTCCTTTTCTGTGGTAGCATGTCAGAGTCCTGCCACATTCCACAGACACCCACCATCCCATTTTCTGATTCTCTCTTGCCCAGAAGCCCTCTCTCCCCACCTGTTGGGAGTCATGCCCCAGCAAGCAGGAGAGCTATGTCAAGAATTGGAGTATTTAACTCCCTCACACCTTGTCCAGAAAAACATGGTGGAATATTTCATATTCTATTTCCTCATCCAGGGTAGAAATGACCTGATGACATACCCTTTATGGGATGCCTCTCCTTCCGTATTCCTGGAACCATTTGCCCAAATAACTTTGATACCCTTAAGTCCCTGCTTCACGATCTTCTCAGGAAACCCAAACCAAGAACTCACCAATCAGAATGAGTGAGCTCCAGGGGACCCTGACCAGATCAACTCACTCAGTTTGCTCTGTGGCTCCTTTGCTTAATCACCTGCTTCATGGCCAGTGTATTACCTTTCTGAATGTATGAGAAGTTCCATTAAGTCTAGTTCTGTGGCTTTATCATAGAGAAAACAATATTTTTCTTGCCTACCCAGCATTGCTTTAAGGGATTATCCTTAAGCAAGTCATAGCCTGTGAGGTCTGGATGAGAGTAAGTGCCTGAAACCTTTGTCTAGTCATGGGTGCATGACACAGGCATGGCCAGTCAGAGAGCCACTTCCCTGTATCCACAAGGATTGGTTAATAGATAAGCATATAATATGAGACAAACCAATGGGAACCTTCTCTAGGACCACTAAAGAAGCCATGAATGTATAAGGCATTTTTGTTAAACTTGGTAGGATTTAAGTCTACAATTGTTTATGGCCATCTTTACTAGCAATTGACAACATATCTAGGAATGAAACTAACATAGAAGAAAATAGACTTGAGATTCTGAGAGAAGTTCCAGACAATATAATTTGAGCACCTGAAATAAACTGTACCTGACTTTAGCCCTGTATTTCACTATTAATGTAAGCTAAGACAGTCCCTTTTATAATAATGTCAGTTTGAGCTGGATTTACGGCAATTAAACACAAAAGGTAATAATATATATGTCCTGTAATATGTGTGCACCAGCCCATATTTACTATAGTACTAAGTATACAGAACATACTTCTAGACACTTGAAGCTCAGAAAAGGCTGTAGGAATTCACACTTGCCCTCATTGTCACTGGCTCCCTAACCTCTGCTTGGGAGCCTCTAAGTCCTGCTTGGTGCTTCTAGCTGTCTAGAGCCAAGGAATGACTGTTACTAAGATCCAAAGGCAAGTAGGCTCACCTGAGAACCCAGGTGTAATCAATCAGCTCTGGATGTTGTATTAAGAATTTCATGGGAGGCAGCTTTCTGTGTGAGCTTGAAAAGATCCAACATCAATTTATGATGTCTGCCATGATGGCAAGAAGAGAGAGTAGAAGGATGAATGTTGGGTAGTTCTTCACTTTTCTAAGTATTTCCCATGCATAAAAATAGGGTCGTTCTGGTCACACAGCTGGCAGAGGCTGTCACTGAAGTCCAGGTTTTCAGACTTTCTATGTTATTCTGTTAACTCCAAATACTCTCTGTGTGACTCTGAATAGTGGCTGCTCTTGACCTTATCAATACTTGTGAATCTCACAAGAGACTTGGTCTATCTTATATCACACCTTTGGAGCAGATTTCCTTGGGTCAATAAGGAAGAATTTGGGGAAAACCTTTGACTTCTCCCAGGCTGTTGCTTACCTTTGAAGAAAGGACAGATCTTCCACACTGTGGCTGCCCCTTCCCGGTTGTACTGCCCCAGAGCCAGCTCCATGTAGAAGAGAGGCATCCCAGCAATGATGAGAAATAGGGTGTACGGGATCAGGAAGGCACCTAGAGATAGAGAGGCAGCATGTGGGCCATGAGGCACCAGGCCCTCGAAGTGCTTGATCAGTGTCAACACAAGCTGCTAGGGTCCCTGTTCATCTATTCACCTGGCCATTTTCCAGGGTGAGTTTCATGATAGGCAATTAAAACAAATCACCATAGAATGATATTAGTAGTAATAGTGGTCATAATAATGAAGTTCCATTGTCAAATTAATAAAGTCTAGGTTAAGCAAAATTAGTTGGTTTTTTTTTAAAATGTATTTTATGTAGGACCTCATTACACAGCTCAGACTTGTAGTGATCCTCCTGCTTTCAGCTTCTCTAGTGCTGGGGTTGCAAACATGCACCACCACACTGGCTCCACGTGCCCTCGGGGCAGGACCAGCAAGGCATGTGGTGCTAGGGATTGAACTCCAGTCCCTGCACTTACCTAAGCAGGAGGTTAGTCTGCTAAGCTGACCTAAGCAGGTGCTTAGTCTGCTGAGCTATTCCCCGAGTCCTTTTTAAATAGGTTTAATTTTGTCAGACTTCCTATGGAGCATAGCTAGGAAAATTCTAAATGTAGCATTTACCAAATCCTATAAGCATAGGAGCTTTTGGGAATCACTCTGAGCATGTCAACTAACCCAGACCCTTCCTTTTATAGGTAATAATATTGAGTCCAGAGAGAGCCTAAAACTATGTAGGAGTAGGCTTCTAATATGCTTATATGGATATCAGTAGCTATCACTGTAATGTCCCATGTGGTTGGTCTTCACTGAATTCAGAGTCTCACAATAGCCCATAGATGTAGTACGCAGCCAGGCAGTCAAGAGACAGAGAAGATAATTGACTTTGCTTGTTGGCATTACTGGTACGTGGCAAAGTAGGATTCACAT
The DNA here is from genome assembly GCA_002564305.1 of Octomys mimax. Taxonomy (NCBI): domain Eukaryota; kingdom Metazoa; phylum Chordata; class Mammalia; order Rodentia; family Octodontidae; genus Octomys; species Octomys mimax. The sequence goes on along the minus strand of NDGM011199541.1, from coordinate 21,790 downwards.
TTATGTCTTCTGATCAGTTGGATTTACAGTGTTAACAGGCAAAGGCTAAAGCACAGGGAAGAGAAGTTCAAGGCCCTGACCAGGGCAGATGCCCACCCAGAGCATGGCAGAAACTTCAGGCCTCCCTGGGCAATGGGCAGGAAACTAATCCCTGGGAGAAACCCTGTGAAACTATGAGTGTCTTAGTTCCAGAGTCAATTCTCAGTGTGCCCTGACAGCCTCAGGTGAACTTGGTGGCTTCTGGCTCTGCAAGGTAACTCATTGCCATGTCAGTTTAGGCTGAAAATTTCCAGTTCCTTCTCCCATGGATCCTATTTTACAGGCAAGAAAACTGATGTTTTGAAAAATAAAATTGTTTATCCAAACTGTAAAGTATGAAGCTTGGCTACAAACCTAGATCTGTCTAAACCCCACCTACATCTCCTCTTGGATGTGAGGAGCCAGAAGGAGGGGTGGAAAGTAAGGTCATGAACAGTTCCATAGGTCTGAAGACTGAAGTCGATGGCCCCAGGGAACAGAGAGAAGAAAAAAGCCACGGTTCAGATGCCGTCACTGGGCTGGGCCACTGGCAGCTCAGTGTTCTCTTATGCATAGCCAAGGAAGGGAAGAAATCTATCTACCAGTTAACTCAGTATCTGGCTTTGGCCCAAGTTCACAACTCGCAATCTCCAGGCAGTACTACCATCAAGCCAGCAAACTGCCCAGTCTGAGAGCTGCTCTTCTCTTGCTCCTTAAGAGTCATAACAAAAGGAGGCTAAGCAGGCAAGAAAGACTGCCAGAGCCAGCCGGTCTCCTCCAGGAGGGACTTTGACATGGGCCAGTCAGAGCTCCATTCCAGCAAACACAGATCAAGAAGATTCAAGAATGAAGGAATGGCAGAGTATGAATGAAAACCAGAAAACTGACCAGTGGCCCTTGGTGTGGCACCAACTAGCTGGCTGGCTCTCATCCCCTTGCAGAAAGAAACAGGGCTAAAGAGTTAGAAATGGGTGTCAAGTTAGCCGAGGTCTGCTGAGAAGCAGTCTACCATGGCTCTGTGAAGCCATGGCTGGATTTAACCCTCCTAAAAGTCACTACCTTGCTATTCTCAGACATGCCACATTGTTGTGGCCCTGAAATACTTCATAGGTGGCAGCGTTAGCTGCAACCAACCTCACAGAGACCTGAGAGGCTCAGGGACTAGAAACCTCAAATGCTGTTTTGGCTTTGGACTGCTCTGGCTGTGCTGGTGCTGGGCTGACTGGCAGAGTTGGAAAAAATGCAGGCAGGGTTTAGCAAGTAAGGCACTCAGTACAAGGAACCACACTACTCCATCCCCCTAAACACATACATTGACAAAGTGCTTACCTCTGCAAGGGTACACCTAGATTTCTGCGCACTGACACACACATCTTATAAGGAAAGGAAAAATCCACTGTGAAAGAGATTCGGGTTCACTTTTAAATGGATTTAGGTTTCTTTAAAAGCATCATTTTATGACTGCAATTCTCACAGAGTCAGACATCATGCCATCAAATCCCAACTAGCCAAGGAGGGATTCAAGAATCCTGTGTGCAAATGTCAAGTCCTCAGGAAAAGAGATCAGTGGTCCCTACAGTCACTAAAGTGGTCACCTGTGCAAGTAAAGGGAACCTCAAGAAAAAGAGAGGGATTGGGAAATGTTCAGTAAGAAGTGGGGTGGCCCAGGTATGAAGTGGAACTGGGGAAGGTAGAAGGAGTATAAGGAAGGGCTTGAGGAAGGAGAGAAGTTCCCCTGAGATGTGGCTGTTGGGTACAAGATTTCTTGGCCACATTTTGCAATAGCCAAGAAGTAGAAACCTACAGAGCTGTCATGAAGCCTGCAGCCCATCTGCTCATCACTATCTGTGACTGAAGGGAAGTTTAGTGGGTGACTGTAGTAGCCAAGGTTGTCCCCCTTCCTCCAAATCTTTAGGAACATAGTGAATGAAGGGCAAAGGGAGAGGAGACATCAGTCAGGAGACAGCTGCCCACAGGGGCCCTGCCTGGCACTGGAAGGGCTTGAGCAACAGCACACAGGGAGGTCTATGATCCTCATGTCAACATAGTTAAAGATGACAAATCAAGCCACAATTATCTGAAGCACTTTCTATCTTCCCACTTTGGCAAAGAGACCTTTGCAATGGTTCTATCATAAAGTTCAAGTTTGGGATCCTCAGTTCTTGGATCCCTGGGTTGGAATCTGACTATCCAGAGAGAGCCCTCCTGGCCTTGTCCTCCATCTTCACCACCTAAGCTCCACTCAGCAATGTGAGAGAGGCTTTTGGATGTGCAGGTGGACTTTTTCATACGTATCCATACGTGTTTAAGCTCTGTCCACAAATCCTGCAGACAACTAGCCTCTGGTTCTTCTCAGAGTTGGGGCTGTGCAAACCTGCAGTGCAGAGAACATGATGGAAGAAGAAACCAAGCAAGGGTGCCATGAAGACCCAGAAGAGGGCTTGGGGCTCTTTGCACAGAAGAATCCAGAGTCTGGGTACCAGGAACATGGTATACGTGGGAGGCAGTGTTCTGGGTGGAAAGAGGAAGAAGAGAGAGCAAGGCCCTCTACTGGCCAGGGCCCAGTAAAGGTCCCCTCACCTGGAGCTAATGACGCCTCCAGATCCTGGCCCTGCTGTTTACAACCATGAGTCCTTGCACAAGTGTGTCTTCTCAAAGCTTTAGCTGCCTCTTCCTTTGTAAATCAAGTCAATAATACCTGAGCACTGCTTTGGTGTACTAACTGGAGCTAGCAGAGGTGAAAATCCAGACACTATTGGAGGGCTCTGTACATGGGAGTTGTGCCCTTTTATCACTCACAGGGCAGATGGGACTCACTTTTGTCAACTGGAGACAGTAAGTAAAGGCTCTCTGTGTGGCCAAAAGTATTCAGGCCTGTTTACAGGACACAGCCAAGTGCACCAGACAGAGGCTTAGCAGTACAGGTTTTCAGACAGTGCTTTGGACCCCTTCTATTGTCATCCTGTGGAAAGCCCTTCTCCCTCTTCTAACCAAACAAGAATACTGGTGAGCGCAACAAAGGTTGGCTGCAACTTCCCCACTGTCCAGCTCTCCCACTGGTCAGTACTGTTAGCTTCCATTCCCTAAATCTCTCCTGCAACTCCATCTACTGCTTGCTGTCAGGCCTCCACTCTTTCCTACCTGTACAGAGCAAAACACATGAATTTTCCCTTTCTGCCTTTAGTATTAAGTGTAGAGTCCCCCAAACAGAGGCTTTGCCAGTCATAGCTGGGTTCCCAGGACCCTTTGTGCAGGAAAAATTCTCCTTCTCTGTAACAAACCAAGCTCAGACCATTCACGGCAGCACAAAGACCCTCTTCTGGGGTTAGGATGGAATCTAGAACCTGTTCTATCCTTCTTCTGCCCCAGGTTGATCTCTTTGGGGCCCTGGAAGACCACTAGTGCCCTGCTAACTGGCTCCAGATCCCTATAACTTCAGCCCAAATGGGGTCTTTGCTACTTCAGGGACTAGCCAAGATCATCTCCTGAGCCCTCTGCACTGTACAAATCCTGGTGTCATAAGAGGGACTTCTACACAAAATGATGAAAACATGCCTTTCTGAAATAAAGAAAGATCACTCCCACTCCTGCAGCTTCACCTTCATCTTCATCTCCTGCTAACACTGTGCCTTAGACTCGAGACCCAGAACCAGGCTCAGAAAGGAAATATACCAAATCCCCAGTAGATGAAGCCCAGTGCATCTAACAAGAAGAATGGGTACAATTCAGAGAAACTGGCACTGGGGCTACTTCTTCTGAGCTATTTTGGGTTCCGACTTTCTTTCTGGTCTCTGTCAAGGGAACAAGTCATGTGCTTGGAGGGCTCAGAACTATGTTGTGAAGAGGAACATGATCCACAGAGAGCCAAACAGAACCTCACCTTCCTCATTTGGGATACAATAGAATAAAAGAATTAAAGTGGCACTAACTTTTAGGTTATCTCCAGTAGACTGCAAGCTCTCTAAAGGCAGGGGTTGTCATTTGCTCATCTCTGTATTCCTGGCATAAGGCAAGAATTTAGCAAATGACTTTTTTTTTTTGCTAAATAAACAGATCCCAGAAGTGAGTTACATAGAGGATATAGCTAATGAAAGCCCAAGGGCTGTGTAGTTTGTACTGGCCCTGAACTTTCAGTGATCCTCCTGCTTCAACTTCCCAAAGGCTAGGGTCATAGGGCCTAAACCACAGCACCTCAGGTTTGCCCTGTGTTTTAATCCTCACTGAAGCAGTTGGGTTTAGACCCAAAGGACAGAATGCAACATTTTTCCCTAATAAATCCTCTTTTGTTGGGGCCTTCATTAGCTGTATCATCTCCAGATCTTTTGGCCAACTCAGTTAGTAGGCCAAATCATGTGGTGACCCCAGACTGAGATCCTAGATATGTTTCTCATCATTCCTGCAAAAGATTGTGCAAACTGGCCAACTGGAGCACCACACCAGCTGGCTGGCTCATTGCGCATCTAAACCGAACAATCAATGTCAGCTCTGCAAGCTCCAGGGTGGAAGATCCAGTGCAGCCAGGCTACTGTGGAGGTACTGAGTGGGGGAGCCCTGCTTTTCTGTACCAGGTACCACCTCAATCCCAGGTACCTTGGCCAGAAAGAGTTCCCAAGAGCCTAGCACCCTGAGCTTGCCTGAAGAAGATGCGAAGTCCACAGGAGACTCAGAAGCACAGTGTCTCCTGACACCTGTGGGAGCTCATGCAGGAATGCGAATCCCATTCCAGCTTGGACAAGGTTAGGCTGTCTGCATATAAAACAAAGCTCCACTCTTATTTCTCAGATCTCTCTACCATGCTCAGGCCTCAGGCTTATGCAGGACCATTCAGTCTTATTAACCTTCACCAAATTCTTCTGAGGATAAATTCTCCTCCCTCCACAATCAGGATATGATATCCCACTTGAAGATTTAGTTTGTGGTCAATGTCATCACACAGGGCTGGGGAGATTTCTCAGTAGAATAAATGCTTGCCTGGCAAGTGCAGGGTCCTGAGTTCAATCCCCAGTACCACACACACACACACACATACAAAAAAAATGTCATCACACAGCAGAAAAAGAATAACATGAAGATTTTTGAACCCTTATTATGTGACCCTATTTCAAGCATTTTGCACATATTATCTAGCGTTCTTCCACTATAGAAAGGTGTAGAAGCTATTTTCCATTTTCATACAAGGAAACTGAGGCTCAGGTTGAGGGGTGTGTGTAACTTATCCAAGGTCACATTTCTAGAAAATGCCAAACTTGGATTCACATCCACATCCCTCCAAAGCTCAAAGCCATACAGTGACCATAAAGTAAAGTGGAAAGCAGTCAGCATGTTTCCAAAAGAAGTAGGAGGAAAAGGAAGAGGGGGCAGGGAGATGGCTCAGTGGACTAAGTGCTTCCCTAGCAACCACAAGGGCCTGAGTTCAATGCCGGGTTCCACCAAGAAAAAAAAAAAAAGGAAGAGGAGGAGGAGGAGGAAGAAGACCATGAAGCAAAGGAAGAGGAGAAGAGGAAGAAGTCGTGTGCAGAGCATAATTCTCAGTGGCCTCTGGCCTTGCAGAGGGCCACACGTGAGCACCAAGTCTATTTGCCTGTTTCTCTTCAGGGACCAGCAAAGAACAACATTACAGGTTCAGAGGGACACTCAGTGCTGGAAATAGCCCACCCCACCTGGACTGCCCCCCTCCATAGGGACAGGTACTTGAGAAAATTCTCTGCAAAGTGCTGAAATTTCTTGGGGGGTTGTGCCCTTCCACAGCTTGTCAGCCCTCCATGGTCTTCAGTAAGATGTTCAGACAGGCTGCTCTTTGCCAGTAATTCATTCAGAAAATATTAGCCAGGGGCCTAAACAATTGGCACCTGGATCATTTCAAAACATCTTCTAGTCTGAGCCAGCACAAATGCTCAGACCTGGAGAGTTTCTGTTAATATTGGCATCAGGAGAGCACATAGGCTGGGGACTGATAAAGGACAGGTCGTAAGACCTGGCTTGGCTATAGTACTAAGCCAAGGCACCAGAGACAGATTAATTTTGCCAGTCATATGAGCCCATGTTCCTCTCTACCAGGAACCTGAGTCTCAGAGATAGATTTGGTAGTACCTGAGGTCACAGCAGCCGAGCTGAGATTTAAACTCAAGTCTCTGGGCTACTTTCACAATTTCAGGAATTTCAGGCTACCCATTTGGCCATCTCTGAGACTGGCTTCAGAATTACTGAATGACAATTGATTTATAAGGAAGGCTCAGTAAAGATCAAGCCAGGAAAACATCTCTGCAAGGGTGACAGGAAAGTTAGAATAGGGGCTGCTGCATATTCTGAGATTGGGGGCTGCCCTGCTCTTCCACGTGAATTGCGGACATGCCAACCAGAAATACAAATGTACTGGTATGGCATCCTTACCTGTTAGCTTAACATTCTCATCCTATACAGTACAGCCTCAATTCATGTCTCCACCGTTATCTTTCCCACTCCAAGGTGACTCTTCATGCACAGCTGGAATATTGCCTCTCCTCTCAAGGCTGCCCATGGCCTTCCAGGCCAGAGCAGCTGAATTTCAATCACAGCCAACCTCCCCTCAGTATTTCCTAAGCTCCACCTCCTCAAAACTTTACTGTGCTTAGCACCTTTCCCTTCCATTTCATACTTACATCATCATTAGCATCATACCTAATGATGGTAATGAAAACCATAGCCAGTTTTCCTAAGCCCATGTTCCATGTCAGGCTCTCACTGGGCATGAATATATTTGGTCCTGAGCCATGATATGAACTGAGCACCATTATTTCCATTGGACAAATGAAGTAACTGAGGCTTAAGGCATTGCTCAATGACACACAGAAAGAAACTGGAAAGCAGAATTCCACAGCCAAGATACTTAATAGTTAGGATGCCAGGAATCCTACAAATGTGGAACTTCACTTTGCTAATTACTGTTGTATTTCTATTGTGCTTTCTGAATAGAGCAGTAAAGCCATTCCATTAATATAGTTAGTCAATAGAGTTTATTAGACACATTCTACTACATTCCTAGGCATACCTATTTGATGCATTAGAAATACAAGTATAAGAAAGATAGTCTCTGCCTTCAAAGTAACCCAGTTTGTTTGAGAGAGATGCACAAAGAGAAAAATTACTGAATAATTAAGGATGAATCATTACAAAACCAGTAAGCCTAGGAGAGGGAGTGATCAGTCAGCCTCACCTAAAAATTGGAACTTGTCACAAATTTGCTCATTTTGTCCCCTAAGCACTAGTCATCCCCCTACACAGCAATTGCTCTAATACTCTAGTGGTAATGGCCACATGAACCTAGTGTCAATGGAAGGCCTAGAATATCTATCTAGCTCATGTGTCAAATTGACCATCTGGGGTGCTTTGAGTTTCAACAAATAGATATAACAATGGACAGGACTTCTCCCAGCATGACAATGAGGACCTTTGGTGATTAAAGCTCCTGGCAAGCAGAAGCATCGGTTCATACATCTACATGACCCCTACAGAACTAAGCATCACGCCTCACACTGAGAGGACCCAGATAAATATAACCGGTTAATGATAGAGACTTCACCTGTCTAGGGACAGGCAGTCTCAGACAGTCCACTGAGGACATGGTGGGTGGTGCCTCCTAAGGTTTCACAATCTGTCCTTTATTCATCATCTTCCTGCCTAATAAAAATATACAGAATCTGTGTTTTCTCCTTTGAGCCCTAAAGACCAGAATGCACAAATCTCCCCAGAAATCTCTGAGAAGTTATGGCCCTCAAATGTGGAACAGCTTCACCTCTTGGTTCTGTTTTCCTTTTCCTCACTTTTCTCCCTGCCCATGACCACCTGGGGCCAGATACAAGTGCTGAGGTCCCAGAATATCAACTGCTCCCAGGGATTGGATCCTAGGCCCCAACTTCTCCTAAAGTTCAAGACTGCTGTCCCAGAAGCCTTGTGTGACAGTAGTCTGACAATTTCAGACTTATCCCAGGAGGCACCAGAGGAGACCATAGATAGAAATTCTCATCTGTCAGCTCCGAAGCAGGGCTAGCTCCCTGAGAGCTAAATACTTCTATGCATAGCATCTTCTGGTCAGAGCCACCTGCTCCCTGTTCACACCCTTTGCCCACTCCAAAGCAAGTGTCCAGAGTACTTGTGACAGAAATAGCCATGTGAGTCAAGGCCATGAGCTTCCTCTATACTCTTCCCCAGACTCTCATCCTCTCTGCCACTGACCTCTCTCTCATGTCCTGAGCCTTCACCCTGATAGGCAGGGTGCCCTAGTGAAGAGAGGTTTCCAGAACTGGCTCAGTTTCTTCCTCTGGAAGGTCTTTTACTGGGCTCTCTGCAGGGGAAACCTTAGCATATCATAGCAAAAGAGGCAGGACTAGGGTGATCAGGGGTAAGTCATTCTGACTTTGAGCTGCTTGCCTGGGGATCTGCCTTATCCTGCCCTTGGGGCTTAAGTGACCTGAAGGCTCTTGTTGCAGTTTGGGTTGGATAATCTGACCACCTGAGGAGGGCTGAAGGAAGGCTCCTCCGCCATATCCTCCAGAACCCTCAGACACTTCCCCCTGCCATGTGGCCAGAGGCTTTGCCCAACCACCCAAGTCTTCTGCCCTGAGAAGCAGGCCAGTTCTTGGCAGCTACTGACTGAACCCTGCCTATGCTGTATATGCTGACTACTGAGCCACAACTGCTGCCTTTTTGAAAGTGGCATTCTCTTCAACACTGGCTTCTCTTAGTGAGTGTTTCTGTTCCTGAAGGCCTCTCCAGGTAGCTTCAGGGAACCCAAGTGCTCCCTCATCTCTTGGCTCAGGGTCCCTAACCCCAGACTCAGAGTGCTGGACTTCGTTTCACCTTGCCTCTCTTTGCCACACACTCTACAATGCTGGTGCCCCTTGAAGAGCGCTCCTAATCTCCACTTCCACTCCCAGGGATCACCAAAGATCGGGTTCCTCAAACAAGGAAGTGCCTCAGATTCTATCCCTCTACCCAAGAACCTATCCCTGTCCAAGGTCCTGTCTCTATTTCTCGCTTCACCAAGAACTCCGACCTTTCTTTTTCCATGAGTCCTGTTTAAGTCTTTCAGAGTTCCAGGCTTGCCCTCTCCTTCTTGTTCTCCCAAGTGTCCTTTCTCCCCTTTCAGCCCCGCATTATGACAAGTGGCTTCCCTGTCCGAAAGCCTCATTCCGACCGCGCACTCACCACCACCGTTCTTGTAGCAGAGGTAGGGGAAGCGCCACACGTTGGCCAGGTCCACCGCGAAGCCGACCACCGACAGCAGGAAGTCGATCTTCTTGCCCCAGGTCTCCCGAGGTTGTGCATCCCCATCCCGGGGAGCTAGGAGACACTGAACGCCGTTGTGCTCCTTCACTACCAGCAGATCCGCAGTTTTGCATCCCCGAGAGGGTTGCAAGGTCTCAGGGTCTGCCCTGCTGTTCTCGGGTTGCACCTGCGGGTTCATCCGCGCCAGGAGAATGGGTGCGGCCGGCGAGAGGGACTTCATGTGTCCAGGGGAGGAGGATCACGTCGAAGCTCTGCTTGTACAAAAGGAAAAGAGGTTGTCACCAAGGCTCCTGCCTGCCTGCGCCAACTTTGACCGCCCAGGACCACCGGGGGAGGAGGGGGTATCGGGATCCGTGTGCGTTACCAGAAAGGGGAGGACAAGTCTGTTGGAAAAATGTAGAAAAAGAGGTTGTGACGCGGGACTGGGGCAGAACTCGAGCCGGACACCTCTCCTCTGAGCGCCGCGTGAGGCCAGCTGAAGACTCCGTGGTGCTTGCTCTAGTTCACCAGCGCTCTGCAGCCCTGAAACGCCTGGGCCTGGGCTTCCGAAGCTGAAGTTTCCTGGGACAGCGAGAGGACCCAGTAGAGCCACCTTGCCGCCAGGCGTCCCCGCTGGGGCGTGAGCGCCCTCCGACAGCCAGGCGCTCACAAGTCTGTGCTTGGGCTCCCGGCACTCCTCTTGAGGAGTCCTCCCCGCCCACCTATCCTGGTCCCGCGGCACTGACACTCACGTGTCCTGCAGCTGGGGATTCGCGCGCCGGACCCTCTGCTCTGTGGGCTATGGGATGCAGCCGGGCAGGGCTCCGCCGCGTGGCCCTGGGGCGCGGCTGGAGGAGCGTAGAGGCGCTGGGCAGCTGACCGCACGGACGCGGGTTGGCTCTTCTGGCCGTACCGCGGGGGCCGGGCTGGTAATGTAGCCTGTGCCCCAGGTAACGCGCCGATTGCATTAACCCAGCTCCCAGCCCGCTCGGTCTGGAGCCTGTTAGCGCTAATGGAGACTGACAGCGCAGCCGGGATGGGCAGGGGCGGGGGCACGGGGCGGGCTCCTCACCGTAGGGGCCAGGTTCTCAGGGACTCCAGGGACCTGGGGACCCGGGTGCTTACCTTTTCTATCTATCCTGGAGTAACACACAGCACTTCTAAAGTCACTAGGCTCTGACTTTTGACCAAAGGGAGAGAGCGAACCTGAGGTTCTCAAAACTAGGGTCTGAGTCCCAACAGAAAGGGACTGCAAAAGGACTGCAGAGGCAGAGATCTAGGAGCCCTGGCGCTGTCATTTGCTGTCATCAGGCCACGCAAGCTACCTAACCAGAGTCCATCAGAAAACGGGGCATTCTGCTGGGTGTCTAAGACTATGAACTGGTGCCCCTCCCCAAGCCACTGGCAGTTATTGTCTGTTTTGTTTGGTTTTCTGGTTCGAGGTGCTGAAAGGTCACAGCCCAGTATTTTCTTCCCAGGTCTCTGTTTCCAGCAGCTCATAGGACTTCTGAGATTGTGACCCTGTCCTCTGATGCCAAGAACTGATTGTCTACTTACTCACTCATTCATTCCTTCACTCTTCCGTTTTTCATCTACCTCCGGGCTGGGACTTAGAATCCCACGAGTGGACAATGCCCTCAGATATTCCTGATAACAGTGTTTATTCAGCGAGGGAACACAGGGGCAGACAGGAAACATAATAAATATACACATTATATAGTAGGTGAGGAAGTGATCTGTGCCTCAAGAAAGCAAAGCATAGCGAGGGATGAGGGGCTGGGCTTTCAGTCTGAATCAGGGCTGAAAGAATTCCAAATGGTAACATTTCCATGCACAAAGGACTGAGTCACTTGGGCCTGGAAGTTGTGAGTTGGCTGGTTGCTTTATCCACTGATTAATTTGCCCATCCATCAGGGAGAGTCCAATCACTGCTGTGCGCTGGTGCCACCTGGCAAAGCCCAGTCCAGGGTGCAGAGTTGTACAGCCCCTCACAGTCAGGACTGATTGTGCCCAGAAGCATGGTAGTGAAGTAGAGTGGAATAAGCAGGTGAGGATGGAATGGGTAATACTTGGTATAAGCTTAGCCACCCTGACTTTTCCTGTTTTCAATACTCAAAGCTCAACCCTACTCTCGAGAACCTTTACCTTTGCTGCTGCTTCCTCTGCCTGAGAAGTTCTTGTCTCAGTCCAGAGGTCCTTTCTCCACCTCTCTAATGTAAAGTACACCATTTCTCTCTATCACTCCACGCTGTTATTTTCTTTGTTACATCCCTGCCTGAATTTACTTGTCTGCTTTGCATCTCTCCTTCAGCAGTGTATGTGCTCTCAGTGAGCAGATCCCTGTCTATCCCTCAGGCCACTATGTTCCTGGCACCTGGAACATACCAGGGCATCGATGAGTGGCGAGAGGAGTGAATGAGTGAGAGGAGTGGGTGGATGAAGTATGCAGACGTTTACACCACTCTCATCACTGGAACCAGTGTGACAAAGGTCCTCTGGGTAAGATACAGAAAAGAGAGGAAGGGAAACTTGGAGATCAGTCAGCTTGTCCTGGCCTTTGGGGGACTGCGGATCAGAGATGGGAGGCCAGGGATGAGATGGAGCAGAGGTTGTAGGGCAGGAACTGAAGCTAGAGATTTCCACCCCTCAAGGGTACTCGTCTCCTTTGGATTATAGACAATGGCAGCAAGTCTGTGAGAGAAGAATGCATAGAATCACCTTTTCATTTTTCAGTTCAGGACACTGACTCTGAGAGCTCATAGTTTGGAAGTGGAGGAGTTGAAAAGATCTCTTTGCTCCAGGAGATTTTGCCCTTAGCATTTGTCTTCTTCACTGACTTAGGCACGGAGACACTCAGAATCACTGTAGAAGTCATGGTCCCCTCTTTCTTGCCATCCTGTCGCTGTCCAGCTGGTCATCATGTTATGAGAGAGTCACTTTCTACATACCTTAGAAGCCCCAGTATGCCCACTGCACCCCCTCAGAATGCCCAGCACCGTTCCGGGCAGCAGTCTCCTCACTAGTCATCCCATGTCCAGTCCAGTATGTTTCCAACTGCGGAATCCACACCAGCTTGCAGGCCTCTTTTTGAAATTCAAGTCTGGCCACTTGGCTTCTGTGTCTAAAGCTCCTCTGGGATACACCAACACATCATTGTACTTTAACTATCCCTGGATTTGAGGTTGTTTCATTTTCTTCTCTATGCCTCTTTATGTGCACCAACTTCTCTATAGCGAACATTTGATACACAATCAAAAAAGATAACCCACAATTTTTTTGAAAAAAAATTTTTAATCTTTCGAAGACAATATCTAAACACCTTCAACATTGCAGACAAGAGTTTGCCTACCGATTCAATTATATCTACTCATATTCTAATTATTTTCCCATTTTCCCTTAACATTTTGCCACCTCTAAAATGTGTTTCATTCTTTAGCAACATAGGATATACTAAATTACTAGTAGTTCCCTGAACCTTTTACACAGTATTGGATTTTTAAATATTCCCTTTCCATCTGTTTATATACTTGAAAATCTCCCACTCATCTTCCAAAACCTTCCACATCACTTCCACTGTGAAGACTTCCCTGATTACCACCTCTCAGTACAGTCGCATCCTCTTTCCACTGGTTGTGTGTTTGCTTAATACAGTTATGTGTATGATTTCCCTACTAGGGACAAGAACAGTACCTGATATATCCTGTTACATGGAAAAAAGCTCCAAAAATATTTACAAAATGGAACTAGAAGATATATGATTCTTTGTTTGGGTTTGTTGTCTGTGCTTGGGATTGTTTTATATTGACTTCTCCAGAGGCAGAACCTGAAACAAAGAGTTAAATGCAAGTAGTTTGCTGAGGAGGTAATCCCTAGGAGCACTGGGAAGGAAGAGAAGGATCAACACGGGAAAACTCTTGATGGAGGGCTAAATAAGGAGATGTTGTGGCTGTAGAAAAGGGGTGGGCATTCTGCTGCACCCCCTGAGGCACACAGCAAGGCTCAGGTTGGCTCAATGGAGGGTAAGGAGGCCAAGTGCTTAACCATTAAGGCTGACCTGAGGTGCCAACTGAGCAGTCCCTGCAGCCTGCCTCACAGGGGTGGGGATGCACCATCAAAGAGGAGAAAGGCTTCCAGGTACTGGCAGCAGAAAGCCTTTGGGTGGGGTCTGCACTGGCAAGCAAAGAGACTGGGGGTTAAGGACAGTGCCTTGGACACATTTGCTGCAAGAGCAGGGAGAAGCTTGTTTCTCCTCAACATACACACCATCAGGGAGCCAATCAGAAAGTCCTTGGAGTCCCCCTGTGACTTCAGAGACATCAAGGGGCCAGCAGTGAGGATACCAGGCTGGGTCCGGACTGAAAGCAAGGCGTCTCCTCCATGTCCGGCCCAGACTCCCTGCTCGCAGCTCCAAGAGCCACAAGGCCATGTGGCTTCTCTCCATGCCCTGTGTCCCGTCCCTGCAGGTGGCCTGAGGGCAAATGGTGGGTAGGAGACTGGAGCTTTATCAGAGCTAACATGGTCTCTGGGGAGGCGTCATATCCACTTACCTTGGCACTTGGTGACACAGGCCATGAGATGCACAGTGAAGGCTGGGGTTATTAGTCCAGCTCTGGCCACTTCCATGCAAATGCCAGGGCCTTGAAACACAGTCTAGGGACACTATCAGAACCTTCTCCTCCAGTGCACTGATGAGGAAACTAAGAAAGACGAGTGTCTCTCTGTTTCTGTCTCTCTGTCTCCATCTCTCTGTCTCTGCCTCTCTCTCTCTCTCGCTCTCTCTCTCTCTCTGATTTCCTTCCTATTGTTTTATTGCAGCTAATCCACCCTGCAGTTTTTGATCATTGTTCTAAACTGTGCTGTATTTACAAATAACATAAAAGTTTCCTCAATCTGAGACCTCATGACCTGAAACTAGTCTTCTTCAGGACACTTGCCACTAATGTCCCCAGGGATATTTGAAGCTTCGACCCTTACCAATGTGGCTCAATCCTTCAGGTCTTTGCCATGAAGTTCCTAGTCCAACTGACACCACCCAGGCTTGGGCATTTTAAAAGAGCATCTATCCCTTGATGACTTTCAGATTTAAATCTTCTGCATAGACCTCCCTCCAGAATCCCATGAGCCCTTATCCAAATACAGACTGGACATCTCTATATAGGTAATAAAAGGCATATGAAGCTGGCCATTTCCGAAACAGAAACTCCCTTCCTGATTACACGCAAGCCTCCCATTTTAGACAATGGCATCTTCTTCTGGTTCCTCAAACCCCTTGGACTTAGCCTTGATTCCTCTTTCTCCTATCCCTACATCCAATCCTGTAGCAAAGACACTGTGAGCAATCAATCATATCACACCTCCACACCGCTACAGTGACTTCTCAGTTTCAAAGCACAGCATCTGAGGGCTGGTGGTATGGCTCAGTGGACTAAGTGCTTGTTTAGTTAAGTGCAGGGGCCAGGGTTTGATCCCTAGCACCACATGCTATCCAGGCCCTGGGCACATTGAGTTGGCAATCGAGTCTGAGTGTGGTGGTGCATACTTATAATCTCAGTACTAGGGCGGCAGAAATCAGGAGGATCACTATGATTCTGAGGTGCATAGTGAGACACTGAACAAAAAATAAAAAGTAAGGAAAACCTTAAAACAACATCTGCTGCTGGCATTTTTGAGATGGCCTCTTAGGGGTGGCTGCTGCCACTTCTTCCTTTGCCCTCCACAGCCTGAGTTCTCCATAGCTTCCAGAAAGATCTTTTGAAACAAGTTCAGATCCTATGATTCTCTCTCTCCAATTGCCCCTTTGTTGTTCAGAGTGAAAGCCGGAGTCCCTCATGTCTGATACAGACAAATAAGCAAATGCATCTTTTTGTGGACTTGTCAACCCAACCTCAGTTGAGGCCTGTGGCCCCTGACAGAAGCCAGATCAGGCAGGAACAGAGCTGCTGGGGGAGAGAAAGGCAGAAGTGGCAAATGGTATGGCAGACAGGAAACCAGGCTAGGGCTCGACACTTCATAAGGTTGACTTGGGATCTGCTGTTTTAAGGTTCTGTGGTAATAGCCATATCCCTCAGCAAGATGGAATGGACCATGAGGAAAAAACCAAAAAACAAACAACAGCAGCAAAAAAAAAAACAAAAAACCCAGATAGATGACATGTTAGAAGAGCCAGAGAAGGAGAACACAAAGATGGTTCCCAGACACTCAATCTCTAGGGGGGAAAGAAGGAACTTTTCTTGCTTCCATAAGTCCCAAGATGCGAATTTGTCTTTACACTGAGCATAAAAGTTACAGAGGGACTAGCTCATGCTCTTGTCCAAGGCAGGAGTGGTTGCAGACAGCCAATAGGAATGGACCCTGATCAGTCTGGAATGAGGGTCGTGTCCATCTGGAAATACCAACATGGATGGGAGCTCAGAAACAGTCATGTCCAGTTGTCTTCTGTTAGAAAACCAGGTGATACTCAGACCGGAAGATAACCCTATGAAAAGAGGACTCCCCTCCCAGAAATATGCATGCTCAGCATTGGAAAATTTAGTCTGAAATGTATAACATGTGAAAAATATATAAAGATATCTGAACACTTTGTAGTTTAAGTAATACTCATGATTGCTCTAAGCACATATAAGACCCCACAAACCCTCCAGGTTAAGAAGTAGAACAGTTCCATTCTCTACCAGGACTCCTGTGGCCCTTTCTCAGTATTTCTCTGCCCTCTTCTGCCCACTCCTAAAACAACCACTAACCTGAATTTAGCAATATTCATTGCTTTGTCTTTATAGCATTGCCACCTATACATATATTCCTAAAAAAGACATTGTTTAGTTTTAATCTTTTTTTAATTTCATATGAAAGGAATCACACATTAGATACTCTTCTGTGGCTTCTTTGGTTCAGTGTAACATTTTTAAGATTTATCCATGAAGATGTAGTTGGCCATATAATTCACTTGTTTTGTTATTGTCATTCTAGTGTATAAATATTTATTTATTTAATAGGAAGGGCATTTTGATTTTTTGTATTATTTCCAGATTTTTTTAAAAAAAAATTCAAACAATGTTGTCCATAAACTTGCTAACATATGTCCTCTATACATGTGCAAGAGTTTTTCCAGCACTTATTCATAGAAGTGCATTGGTGGTTCGTAGGGTCTGCATTCATTCAGCTTCATCAAGTTATGTCAAGCTACTCTCTAAAGTGATTGTACCAATCACAGATCTACCTCACAGCAGAACAGCGATTTTATATTCATTTCTGATTTCCTTATATCCTCGCTAACCCTTAGTGTCAGTTAA
Source organism: Octomys mimax (assembly GCA_002564305.1). NCBI lineage: Eukaryota > Metazoa > Chordata > Mammalia > Rodentia > Octodontidae > Octomys > Octomys mimax. Next base: position 5,240 of record NDGM011199541.1, on the reverse strand, counting down.
GCTTTTAACTTTCAGTAATCTTTTGAATGTGAAATGGCATTTTATAGTAGTTTTAATTGTGTGACAGAAGATAGGGATCTCATGAGCTACATTCCCAGATACTTTTTAGTTTTTAGTTTTAGGCAAGCACTCACTAAATTGCCAGAACTTCATATCCTCTTGCCTCAACCTCCAGAGCTGTTGAGATTATAGACCTGCACCACTGCATCATTACTATATGTACATATAAGACCTTGTCCAACCCTCCAGGTTAGGAAATCAAACATTTTTATTTCCCACGAGGGCTCATGTATTCCTTCCTCAGCACTATTCTTCACGCCCCTAACCATTTCAAAAGAGATTGTGGTTTTAATTTGCATTCTCCTGTGCTGAACATCTTCTCACACGTTTTTAGGTCATTTGTGGTTTTTTTTCTTCTTCTGTAAAATGGTGACACATATTATTTGCACTTTTCTACTGACTTGCTTGTTTTGTTCTAATTACAGAAGTTATAAAACATCCTGGGTTCTAATCTATGTATTATGTTCAGTATGTTGCAACTACTTGGTAGTGGTGTAAGAATTTTCTTTATTTATGATTTGGATAGATTGTTGATTTTATTATCATTTAACTTGTTAACCTTTTGTTTTAACATACATATTTATGTCTAGTTTAAGAGCTTCTTTCCTGCCTAATATTTTCTTAAATTGTATTTTAAAATTTGTTAGTTTTGCCTTTTATATCTATGGCATGAATCCTCTAAGGGCTCATTATTTTATAGGGTGTGAGGTAGGGGTTCTGCTTCATTGTTTTTCAGGTGACTAACATCATGAATCATCCTGCTTTAGTAATGAAGTGATTCGATCTCTTCTTAGCAGAGAATTCTGTATCTTAAAGTTTCCTTGAGTAGCTGAGCTTTTCCCAGCCTCACTATCCTATTCTATTGTTGTGCTTAAGCCATGACACATTTTCACTTTGCTTGATAGTAAGATTTCCTATCTAATGGAGCAATACTCTTCAGGTCTTTTTCTTTGGAAATGTCTTGACAATGTTCTTCCCTACACATTCCAGAATTAGCTTGCAGAATTCTACAAATAATCCCACTGGAATTTCAACGGTAATTGCACTTACTCTTTAGATTAATTCAGAGGCAATTGACATCGTTTCAATTTTCTCATCCAAGGACAAATTGTACATTTTCATTTATTTGTCTTCTTTAATGTAGAAAGCATTTTTAATGCAGTTGGGAGGAATTTTCAGACTTCCACATGAAATTCATCTCTGAATCCTTTAAAATTATTGTCTATAATTCTTGCACCCTCTCCTCTTTTTTCCTTTGGAAGCATTTCCTAATGACTCAGTAAGACATGAGGCCCATGTGATTTTTATCACTACCTCCTCACTTGAGTCACTGGCTGGTATCTACTCCTGAGAAACTTACCAAATTATGCTTTCTTATAACTGGAAAGACAGAATGGTGCAGAGGTTCAAAGCAAGGACTTAGGTGCCACATTGCCTGAATTTTAATCCTGGCTCCACCACTGATTCTTTGTGAAATTTTAGCTCACTTCCCTTATTTTTTTTGCATAGGAGTTTCTTCATCTGTAAAGTGGGTACAATAATGTTGACAACAACAGTGCTTACGTCATAAAATTATTGAAATAGTTAAATGAGTGAACATATAAAAAGCACTTCAAACAGTACCCATATATTATATGGGCTATTTGTTGCTGTGGTTGTTACAATTTTTTTAATTCCTTTATGTCTATGGGAGGCTAGTATCTTTTCCAGGATTTTAAATTACTTTTTATCTGACTTCAATTTCAAGACAGGAGTTAAATAACAAATGTGGATGATATAATAATTATGTGTATTATTTTCTTAAATTATATTCTAAAATTTATTAGTTTTGCCTATTATATCTATGGCATATAAGAAAAAAGTTGTTATCAAAGTGTAGCATCACTGCTCGCTTACTGGATGAGCTTTAGCTTCTGAGCCTCAGTTTCCTCACCTGGAAAACAGAGATGGCCACACTTAAAAAGATAGTCAGAGGACCACATTATCAAGGCTCTCTTATACCAGTAGTGATCTTGTCCCCAAAGGTCGCCTCTTCATCCTAGAAGCAGAAGTGCCTTTTTACCACTTTCATACCTCACACCCATCTAGCCAGTTTTAAAAGTAGCAATTCCTGGGCCACACTGCAGCAACTTGGATCCATGTTGGTCAAGAATCTGCATGTGTATGGCATCTTAAAAATCCAAGTATTAGTAACATATATTTTGTAACAACTCTACCAAGCTGAAAGTGGCTCCAGTGATTTGATTTGCATTTGCTTTGCCTTACAGATATGCCTTCTTTCCCTAGTCCTGGTCTTACAATGTCTAGAACAAAACACATGGCTAAGCTGTCTTTCCTCCAGAAGTTGTGTCACCCTTTGAGAGACAGGAGAGAAAGAACTGCTTCCTGTTCACTGTCTGGGGCTCATCCAGGAGGTACCGGCAGCATCCATAAGACCCCAAAGCTGATGGGTGGAGCAGGCATGGGGATGGAGGCAGGAGCTGCTCCCGCTTCAAGACAATGGTCATGAAGTCTCAGTACTGCACAGCCAAGGATCGGGGAACATCGCACTCATTCTGAGCTCTTCTAGCTTTGTTCTCCCACCCAGAACCCTAAGCTGCCTAGCAAGAGTGGACCACACATAGAGAACACCTGTTCTTCAGAAGTCTACCTCCTCCTCATTTTGTCTTCTGTATTTTCAACCCCCAAGATCAAAGATGAGTTGTCTTAGGCAAAGGCAGGGGACTAGGAATCTGGGCTGTGGACAACGGTTTGTTGGCTTTCTCATGCTAAATGTCATCATCTTGCCCTTGCAGTTTCTTATTGGGCCCCTGACATCCTAGCCTTAACATGACAAGCAGGCATAGTGGCTCTCAGCGTTCACACTGCTGCACTGGAGTTAAATGTTGGCTCTTGTTTGTCAATTGTATACCCTGGGGCTGCTGGCTACCTCAGTTTCTCATTTATAAAATGAGTCCCAGGGGCTGGGAGATGGCTCAGTAGAATACGCGATTCCCTGGCAAGTGCAAGGGTCTGAGTTCAATCCCTGGTTCTGCCAAAAATAAAATAAAATAAATAAAATGAGGCTCATGGTAGAATCTATCTAATAGGATAGTTGTAAAGTTTAGATGCATCTGTGAATGCAAAAGTATGAGCAGCATTTGACACATAAGTAAATGGTGGACAGCTGTGAGGACGTGTGTAACACAGATCTCAATCCTTTGTATATTTGCTGCAGGCACAAAGGTAGATACTGTTTGATAGAATGCTCACTAATGATACTCACACTGTACAGGTTAAAGAATGGTGCCTGAAGTGGCCAAATATCTTATCATGAGTGGCAGGTGGGGGGGGGGGGTGTGTGTCAGAAAGTGGGGTTGGGACTCGGCTGCAAGCTGGATCCAGGGCTCACACTTCACCACTTCTGTTCCAGAGGCTCAGTGGCTCCCTACTTGCCCCCGCTTTTCATGCCTCCCTGCCTGAGCTCCTACTTCTCAGCGAGGCCACTCAGCCTTCTCAGCTGGGAAAGTTAAGTCCTCACCGGATGCACTTTTGAACTCTAGCTGAAGCATCTTTCTTCCCTGCCCGCCCCCCTTGAAGAACAGGCATGCTTCCCTCTCTCAGGCTTACCTGCCTTTTCCCAAGCCATCACAGCCACTCTTCCTTCCCTCTAAGCATCGTTCTGTTTCTCCTCTTCTCTCCTTTACTTCACTCTCTGCATCTGTCCAGGCCTTCAGCATCTGGTGACATCTCCCCCTCCCTGTTGTGTACTGCGCTCTTTCTCCATCCTTCTAGGTGACCAGGTAGACCTCTCTGGTTCACCAAAACTTCTGAGATCACTCAGATGAGCATGACCCTAAGAATTCAGACACTGGCCCCTGAGGTGTGGCCCCAGGCTCTTCCCACATCCCATGACCTCTCTTTGGAGGGCTTGCCAGACTAGGTGGCCACAGTTTGAAGGAATGAAACATGGGGAGGAGGCAGAGAAGACTGGTGGGCTCATGTGGAGTCTTTACAGTGGCAAGTGGAGGAGGATCCAGGCTGGGTGGGACTTTTGGTGGTGACAGAGTTAGGGAGAACTCATCATAGGCTACCCCACCCTCTCCCAGCAGTCAGAGAGACACCACTGACCTTCCAAGCACAGATTTCACTGTGTGGCGATGCACAGCCAACCTAGGTGGTCATGAACGGATACAGCATTGACTTGAAGTCAGCATCAGCACTCGGGACCACCCAATGCACAAGGATCCCGCTGGGGAGCATGAGGCCAGGTGGGGGGAAGGATCCTTGTGTCTCAGCAGAAGGCTAAGGGATAGATCAACCCAGAAGACACTGAAGATGAATTCTGTGCAATCCCAAAGTGTCCAGAAACACATACTTCAGGGGACTGAACTAAGCTCTAGGCGGCACAGGAGGGAACTTGTACCAGAGGTGACGTAGGTGGTTCTCAAGAGTGTGAGTGCTTTTCTTCCTGAAACACGAAGCTGAGCCTCAGGGAAAGAAAAAAAGGAAGAAGACTGCTTGCCATGCCCCCAGCCCTGGAGAAGGACCTGGAGACAGAAGCTTCAGTAACGAAGCAAGATTTTCCAAAATATTCCTGGTTTTGCTTATCAGTTCCCTCTTCCCTTTTCCTGTCCCTTACCTGCTTCAAACAAAACACATAGATATGGAGATAGTCAGAGTTTAGAGGGACCCTGTGGCTCTTTTCTAGGGGCATGGATAAGGGCTGTAGGCCCCTTAAGTCAAGAATCCTTTAGAGAAAAATGTCAACCCTTTCCATTCTCTTTTAATTATGGAAGGAATGAGGCTTAGTCCAGAGCTAGCATCCTATGACTCCCCCACTTATCCATCATCATGTTCAATAGGCAGAAGGCAGGCCTTGGGTCAGAGTTCTCTGGCTAAAGCAGTGTCAAACTAGAATTTTCTGACCATTTTCTTTTCTTTAATTTATTTTTAGTTGCTATCTATTTATAGCATGGGATCGTTATTTTTAATTTATTTCATTATTTCTTTAAATTAAATTTCTTTAAATTATGCAATTTTTTTGGAGAGAAGGCTGTTTTGTTTAATTTTTTTACAAAAAATTTAGAGAAGATTTAATGTCAACTTTTCTCAAACTCTTCCATGAAATTTTTTTTCCATAATTTTATTGAGAAACAAATAGTAATGAGACAATTTCAAATCAAATTGGTAGGACAGTT